>OMNN01024504.1:0-21289 GCA_900302755.1 Chromis chromis
CACTGCAGAGAAATATCACCCATCAACACTGACAAAAAAAAAAATCTCTTGACAGTGAAAAACAGAACTCTGTGCAACTGGAATGGTTCCTTTTTAAAAAAAAATATGTAAAAGACTGTTAGTTTAGGCTTAAGGTGAATGTTAAGGTAATAATTGACCTCATTGTCAAGATTTCCCTTTGTATAGTAGATAATGTTAATGTTAATCACCATGATGTCAAATGTTAAGTAAACTGGTGCAGGGTTTATTAATGAGACGGATGCTCCAGTTGTACTTTTGATTAACATGCACTCTGTATGCGGATAACTTATCTGAACAAAGGAAATGTACATTAATGTGTTAAAGGTGTAACTGCAATCAGAATGCATTGCCTCTAACACAATCAGTTCCATACCCAGCATGTCAGCAGCAACACACCAGCCTGCAAAGCTTTAATAGAGCCTTATTGGAATTATCAGAAGGTTAAAGCTGTTGTGTCCACCTGTGAGAGGCAGCAATGTGATGCAATGCATCTGGTCCGCTGGAAATCCATTTGAAGAAGAAGAAGAACATGTGTGTCTAGTGTGAGCACAAATGTCGTAGGATTGAGATCAGATCAAACTGTGGACACAACCAAGATGATGAGAATACATTTTAATAGGTGTAAATGGAAGTGAACCCTGGATCAGTTATCAGTTTCCAGACATGTTAATACCAGGTGATAATGGGGTATAAAAGTCATGCTAGCGGCTCTGTGGGCCTGTATGGGGGCTGAAAATAATATTTTCCTGCATCCAAAGGGCTCGGAAGTAACACTATACACTGATGCTTTTAGTAGAATGTGTGGATCTACATAGTCCCTGCCTGTCTCCATGCACTCGTCCCTTCTCACAGCAGCTTGAACACACCAGCTCTGCTCAGACACAGTAAAACTATTCTCCACTACACACTGGTAAATTGTAATATTGGAGTAATTCAATAAAACAATCCATGTTCAAACTAAAAACCAGTTCTGAAGAAGAAGAACGATTTTAAAAGCCCCATTTTGCAGATAGACAAGATTCATGCTTTAGTTTTACGTGTGAAATCCCAGAAGTCTGAATTCATGTTTTTGAGACTCTCATCAGTACAAAGCAGTTTGAGGCAAGGTTACAGTATCATCACGATTATTACATTTTGAGGCAAACGTGAATATCAGTACCCAGTTTTATAGCAATCCGACCAATGATTGTAGTGACACATTGCTAACTGCTAAATAGGTCTCATGCATATGCAGGTAGAAAAGTCAGGGGATCGTTCAAAATCTTAATTAAAAAAAAAAAAAAATCTGTCATGTTGTTGGCTCAGTAAGAGAGAGACAACCCAATCAACCATGCTCTAACAGACATATCAGCACTCAAGTCACCACAACATCAATATTATGTCTCTCAATAGTTGTGTCTTGGTTATTAGATCTCATCTGCTCATTTGTCATGGATGCTCTAAATAAGACTCAAATGCTTAAAATGTGAAATGATGTTGCTGTGTTGTTGAAGGCATTAATCAGTGATCCCTACTGGTGTAGCGATTACCTGGAATTAAATTATTTTACCTACTACTGAGCAAGTGGCTTATCCACATTAGAGGCCATCAGCTCTCCAGGGGGTTGCCATGGTTTTGGTAAAAATCTGGCATAGTTTGGTACAATTAATCCAGCATATCAAAAGACTTAAAGTTAATACCAGTATTTACATTTTTCTGAGTTAAGGTGGCAGTTGTACTGTTGACAGCTTCACTGTGAACAGTTAAAACCAGCCAGAGGTAATCCTGTGCGATAGGTAACACCGTGCCAACCCTGTCCCCTAAAAATGACGCCAATAAAGGCGTTTCATCAGCAAACACATTCGCAGAAAGTGTAATTCTGCTCTGACTATCTTTTTCCTAAACATAATGAAGACAGTTTTACACTGAATGCATCTGCAAGATGTTTACCAGCCATATACGCTGTGTTTCTCTACATTATCTAACTCCTACAGTCGTACTTGTTTATGAAAAGATTGTGCCCTTACTTCATTGCTGAAAAAGTAATTGCTTAATTGAATGTGTTAATACGATCCATTAATAAAAATGCAAAAGAAATCAGACAGAGAGCACGAAACAATAAACTGCATTACAAAATACTTATTTAGAATCTCGTGGGTACAGTACAAATGCTTGGAGCCAAGAACGCTTAGTAGTTTTCTTTTGCATAAGACGTCTTTCATGGCAACTTTGATGGGTTTATGTGGGGGACTGAAAAATATATCATGTATTAATGACACAGGCAGTCTGAGAGAATAATTTACAAAAGGCAAAAAAAATCTCCTTTATCAAGCAGAACAGCCAAATTATGCAGGTACATTTGGAATGCAATGAGGTGTTGCACAGTTACAAACCAAGTGAAATTGATGTAGCCAATTAGCAAGAATATACCCTCCAGCCCACATGAAAGATCAGCCTTGATCTGAGCGCAAAGAGAGAAGGAGAAGAAAACTACCTTCCGCAATGATAAAGCAATGGTTTGCTAACCATCAGAATGCTCTACTAATATCCACACCATGAATTACAGTATAAACCTGAGCTCTTACATAGGTTTACCCAGCAGATTGGCCCTGGGCAGATTTGGGACAGACTTTATTCAAAGCCAATATTTATCAAAGGTACCTGACATTTTTCTCATTGTCGCAAGCTTCCTCTTGTAGAGCACAATCTATTGTGGCTGTTTGCAATGCATCACGCTACAGGACAGGGGAGATTTGTCACCAATTCAAACACTCCCTACTGGAGCAGAGCTACTAAGGACCATGCTAGAATGACAGATTGACTTTGCAACATCTTGTCTTCAGGGCTTCCTCCATCCGGACACTCTATGGATGTACATCTCCAGGCATTTTTTTTCCCCCTGTTGACACTCTGCTGGTGCTGCAAATTAACTTATTAATTTTTCACCACATGCTCTGATGGTAATTACATTTCCTCCCCTGTGCAGCCTATTGTCTCTGGAAATGTCATAAAATAGCTTAAACTGCTGCTCTGATTAGGGAGTAATCTGATTGACAGCGAAATTACCAGCCGTCAAGTGACATTCTCTGCATTCAAAGATGAGTTCCCTATTTTAGTGAAACCGTAATTAACCACAATGCAAATTCTGCAGGGCCATTGTTCTGCTGCTGTCTGGAACAATAGCAGCTCTACAGCAGTGTGGACTCACATAGAGTACCCTGTTTTCCTCCTTTAGTCTTTTTGGCAAGGTGTAGCTCTCTATTAAGAATATGGCACTAACTTACACCTGGGTTAGTAGTTCTGTTCCCTGGGTGGCTGTACAGGTGTAGCAAGGCATAATGTCTAATTAGCGTAATTATTGAGGAAATGATGTGACTAAATCCATCCGGAGACTACATAAAACTGTGCTGCTTCTAACAGGTTAAAATCTTAAACACAATGTGGTTTCAGCCCAGAGGGAATGCGTAGGAGTATCTGTCCTGTGATGCCGCCGCCTCCTCTGTCACCACCAGCCATGATGTCCTATCTGTAGTCTGGCTGGAGCGTGGCGTTTGAAATACACCAACAGTGTTACCACTAGATAACACTGCACAACTAGCCTTGTACTCACTATTGTTCTCACTGATCAAAGGCATGTAGTTATCAAAGCTTGTCATCTGTTTGAGCGCCACGAGGACACAGTGTTGGTATAGACCAGCGCAGAGTGCCGTAATGACTTGCATTGTATTGACCGAGACCGGGCTGACAGCCATGCTCAGGGGAAAATGGATCGGTCCCTAACTGTCCATCAGCAAGAGAATTTCATTTTTTCCTCCCTATTTTCTCCCTCTGTTTATGCTGCATGGCTCTATAGACGCCCTCACTTCACTCCTTCCTCCTCTGTCTTTCTTTACTGTCATCTTTTCTGTTTCTTCCTGTGCTCGAAATCACAGCTCGGCACACGCCCCCACACCAACCCGTTCACACATACACAAGCTCTTAGCCTTTAGTTCAACTGAGTGACTTTATTGTCACTATTGTCTGTCACCAGAGCCGTTTATGAAATGACAGCTTTCACACACCGATAAATAGTTTATTCATGTCTTTACTGGATGATGATTTGGTTTGAAAACACGAGCTATCAACGACAGAGCGGAAGCTGACAGTTGCTTTTATTATCAATTTATCTAGCAATCATTTAAAATTAATTAGTCACAGTCTATCACTGTCTGTTAATGATAAAGCGCAGTTGCGGTGTTTACAATTACAGCTGGGTTGTGCTCAAATATGTCTCGAGCTATTTGGTACGACCACACTGGAAAACCGATATAAATGGAGTCTCTACTGGAGGGCATTTATGGTGTTGATCTCTGTTGCTCACCTGAAAAGTGACAGAAAAAGGTGTGCAAAGAATAAAATAGATAGAGCAGGAGAGAGAAGTTCGAACCCCGCTTACTTTCTCACGTCCTCACAGCTGGCCAGTCAGGACATGAAGCAGGTGAGAAAGTGACGCCGGATTTCTAGAACTGCTTGACAACCTGACAAGTGGTTCTGAGAAAGCATAATGCATATTTTAGAAATACTGTTTGATCAGCAGTGACAACCCCGAATGCAAATCAGGCATGAAAAAAACCCTAATCTCATTTTGGCCCTCCCTTATACAGACACCAGTTCTGTTTGTGATCTTCCTGGACAGGATCCCCAAGCAACAGTTGTTTTGAGGACATCAGAATTGCCTCTCTTGATGTGGTTCCACTGATTTTATCAGATGAGAGGTGATAGCCACCACCTCCTGCTGGAAAACCTCCAGCTCAGGAGTGAGTTGTTGCCCCAAACGAAGGATTTTTAAGTACCTCCGAGTCTTGCTCAAGAATGAGAATACAAAGGAGTGAGAGGCTGACGGGCAGATTGATACCGAAAGAATGAGATTGCAAATACGAGCGACTCAGACATCCGGAGGGAGCTCAGAGTAGTCATTGCTCCTTTGTAGTCTCAGAACGCACAGGAAAGTTTATATATTTCATTGAGCGTCAGAAGGCTCTGTGGTCCCCCAGGAAGAGCAGGAAAACATCTCTGGGGAGAGGGACATCTGGACTACCTTATTTAGCTGACTGCTGGGGAATCTGACTGCGGATGAGAGGATTATAGAAATCTTTTGCTTGCAGCATGGCAATGTTGGTCTGTCCTTTGGTCCGGATTGAAATATTTTGCAGCTATTAAATGGATTGCCATTAAACATTGTACAGACATTCATGGGCCCCAGAGGATGAATTATAATGACTTTGGCAAAGCCCTGACTCTTCTGCCAGTGTCACCATGAGGTTGAAATTTGTAGTTTTAAGTTAAATGTCTTGAATTTTTTTTTTTTAGCAGATTAGCTTCTGACATGTCCCCTGTAGCTTTCCATGCTGACTTCCCTCAGTGTATAAAATGCCTTGTACAAATAAACGTACCTTACTTAGCTATGACTAATGACATTCCCATGAGCCTCAGGTGTTCTTTATGTTTCATTCTAATTAGTTAATATTAGCAGGCTACAATGCTGAACTAAGATACTGAACATGGTAATGCTAAGCATTTGCATGTTTACATAGTCACCATCTGTTAGCGTTGCTTAAAGCTACAGTGCTTCTGAGTACAGCCTCACAGTGATGCTAACGAAGCTGTATCGCACAAAACACGTTTTTCCAAATTTTCCAAACTGACACACCGTAAACCTGGACAAAGTGTGATTCCAGAATGGGAGGTAGCACACACACTTGGGGGCAATAGGGTACATATGATGGAATAGGGTGGTTGGTATGGGGCAATTACTGATAGCACAGATAAACGTTTGACTAAATGCCTCCAAACAGGCTAATCCACACATGCAAGTCCCCAGTAATTAATTCATAATTAATAAATGACTTAATAATCCTTAAAACCTGACAGACGCACTTTGTGTCCAAATTCCCAACAGTTCTTTTGGGTTGAATTGCTCTTGAAGTATTCATTGCAGCATGGCGGGGCACATGCCAAATTAAACCTCTTGACCTTTCCAATGATGCCACATGCTTGTTTGTGCGACGAAGTGTGGTGAGTAAAATAATTTTGTGTTTGCATCAAATTTAATCACAGTTATAATCTGCTTCCAGCTTGGCGTCCAACTCCACACCCACTACTCTTGTTTGAATTACTCGTGAACTCGTTATTGCGCAGATATAGAACACAAGCAACGGGAAAGAGCATAACTTTGTAATAATGTTTGTCACATATTACAGATACAGATCAAACTCGTGTAAAGGAATATAGCTACTTTCCTTTGTGTGAAAAACAGAGAATAATGGATTTGCTTTTCATAGCAATGGAGTAATATCATGAAATGATGGAATATTGTGATAGTGTAGAATTTTCTATACAAAGATGAACAAGATATTAAAAGTAGAGTTTTAAGGTAGGTTGTGAAATTACCCTGAAATGCCACAGGGTTTATAGGTTTCCTTACCCCAGAGCTGCACACGAAAACATGTGGTGTGTAGTAGCACATTGCATGGAACTATGAGTGAGGATTCATTGGGGCAGCTGAATGACAGCATTACCATACACATGCAACCCTGATGTAGATGAATAAATAGGATTGCTTGCACATGCCTAGAGAAACTGCAGGCTTCATTTAGACCCAGAAACAAACAAATAAATGGTGTACCATGAGTGTGTGTGCATATAAGCAGGGGAGGTGGTGGGGTAGGTTGTGGGGGGGCAGCTGGTATGTAGAACAGACACGGAGAGAGACTGCCAGGTAATACCATCTGCCAAATATTTCCTTTTGATGATGTAGCAGCAAGAGTGACTCATCGCGAAGACAAATCAGAGGATGAATTGTTTATGAAATGTATCTGATGGTATTAAAGTGATAAATTGCCTCTCAGCTTGGCGGCATTGTGGATTCAGAGGTGTGTAACTGCATGTCAGCAAAGAGAAGAGAATGCTTGTTCATGTAGAGGAAATTCCTTTGTCTATTTCAAGCTAGAGGAGTCCCTCTGTCTGTTTGTTCCCCTTGCTGTCCCATGTACTGCTGCAATATGTAACACACAGTAAAAGGCTCATTGCCACTTGCAGGCAAGAAACCTGTTTCCTAAATGTCATCTTTCCCAGAACAAGGCTGCGGTGTTTAGTCTGCTGCTGCATTTTTTAAGGTTATGCAGAGAATTAGGAAAGGTTTTCACCAGCCCTAGGGTTGTGGAACTTTCCTGACACCACAAAGGGCTTTTGAAATACTACATCTAACACAAAAACAGGCCACTGATGAGGGTTTTAAAAAAGGACAATAAGACTTTTGGATATCTGCCCATTGTCCTCTTTCCTTCGTGATCTGGATGAATTGTCGCCGTGCCTAAACTGTTTCTATTCTGTTTATCCTAACTGCAGTTCCTCCGGTCATCCTGAGACTGGCTGAGCCTGAGCAGCGCCTTGATACCTGCATTGAATTCACGGTTCGAGGATACCCGCACCCCAAGCTGCGCTGGTTCCACAAGCAGAAGGAGATTCTCCAGAATGACTACATTCGAACTGACATGGACTTCTACCAGGACTATCTCGAGGGCTGTCTGACCTTCCAGAACCCGACGCACATCAACAATGGCAACTACACCCTGGAGGCCAGCAACCCTCTAGGAACGGTCACCAAGACAGTATATGGTCACTTCCTGTTTGACCCTGACCCTGACCCTGACAACAGTGAGTGGTTCACTTCTTATTGATAGATTTTGTGCTTGTAGGTGATAAGTGATGCCTTGTTGGCAGCTGGCAGCACTGATGCTCCCTTAATTACAACTGCGAGTATACTCATGGGTAAAATGCCATTTGTACATGGGCTACTAGCACATTTTTACTGCCAAGGCCTTGCATTGATTCTTCTGGCTTTAAATAAGAATTAAAGCACAGGAGAAAAGACAAAATACTGCCAAGTAATTCTCTGATTCCCACAAGAGCTAGCATGGCCTACTTTTTGGGAACGAGCATCAAGATTGGAACAAGTCTTCGACCAGTTGAATTTCTTGTTTTAACTACCTGTTGTATGAATTACAGGTTCCCTTCTAGGTGAAGGAACTGTTGGGAGCGCTTAGTTTTTATTAAAATCTTCCTTCACAAGGTGCAGGTTGTGCAGCTGATCCCTGCTGGCTGGATAGCCGCCAGGGTTCATCCACAGTTCAGTCAGGTAGATTGTTCACTTTCAGTTCATGCTGAGTTCACAGGGAGGGGGAATAAACCCACAAAGACTGGCAAATTTCTCCCCATGGTCAATATTCCAAGGTTAATACCTTGTGTCAATTTATTGACATAGCGTGACTTTCTCTGTCTTCTCTTTTGCAGACACAGTGGGAACAGGTGAGTGTTTCTATTTTAAAATGTAACGCTGCTACTTATTTTAGCTTTTAAAAAACTTTTTTTTTACTGCTTCTTTGTTTGCCGTCAATGTGCACACACTTGCAGACACATCCCTTATTGCTGGACTACCACTGTTGAGGTAGTAACCATGGAGAAATTTGTTCACTTTGTGTTGCAATCCAAAAAAGCTGCTAGTATTGCTGCCTAGTTGTCTGTATTGTTAATTTCAGGTTGGCTTTGCTAAACACTCTGAGCTCTCATTATACTCTATGCCTTGCTCAAGGGCATCCCAGGCTATATAGTGAGAGGGCACAGTATTCACCTTCAAGTTGTTTGGGTGAATGCTGAGTCTTTACACTCAACAGTATTTTATTCCTCATACACCGTTGTGTCATGTTACAGCCCATTTAGTTTAAGATCTCTAAACCAGACTAGTGTCCTCCCAGTGGTTCGTGGCTTTCAAAGTCAGCAGACACTTTCACTCTGCCTTTCATTTTCATTGTGGGAGGTTTAATGTCCTGCTCAGTGATGTCCTGTTTTATCCTAATACGTTGCCATACAGTCTTATAATGAAGCATCTTGTCAGTCACACTGGGATTCTGCTGCTATGTAAGCAGCTGTGTTTGAGGAGCTGGACTCTGATGTCTTGATTGGCTCTTCATTAAGCCCTGATTTAAGACGGTCCAACTGCATCAGACCTCAGACTTCCCTTCTCAGACTTTTTTACTTGGACCTCTCTTCTTTGGATTGTGTCTTGCAGGCTTTATTTTTTATCACAAATACATTACAGCACCGTAAAATTCTCTTTTCACATATCCCAGTTGGGGTCAGAGTGCAGGGTCAGCCATGATAAGACGCCCCTGGAGCAGATAACTCTTGAACTCCCGACTTTTGATTAGTAACCCAGAACCTCAATCATCAAGCCACCCCTGCCCTTGATGGTAGGATATATAGCAGTGCTTCAGACCATCCTGCTCAGACGTAAACTTTCATTTATTTTACCTTAGCAGTCCACCAAAATTAGTTTCTGAATAAATTTCAGGAGAGAAATAATCAGACCAGTTGCAGTTGCTGTTTTGTTGCAAGAGAGCAACCGAATGAGAGGTTTAATTTAGCATTTATTGCAACCATATCTCCCCAGAATTATGCTCCTATACAACTAAACTGCAATTTAAAGAAAGAAACGTATTTTTAAAGGTAGGACTGTGATGTAGAGCCACAAAGTTTGCATAAGAATGTGAGAGGGCAGGATGGTGGCTGAAGTCTGTTTTGTTTCGGTAAGCTTTAGGCACCAAAACTACACGGTTAGATTTGGGAAAATTGCACATTTTGGGTTAAAATACGACCCGACCACAAAATGTTAGAAGCTTCTCCTCTCCATTTTCTGGGTTACCAGGGTGATGAATCCTGCCTCATATAGTATATGATTGGTTGGCTGAAATGGAGCGACAGTAAAGCAATAATATAAAATGGCAAAGTTATATTGATACATCACAAACGTAACCCTGAGGAAAATGCGTTTATCTCAAAAGGTAATCGATAATACAGTTCAGAAGCATTTAGGAATGTAATTTTTGGGAGACAGGCCTGTTTATTGTTTGTAATGTCACACTTTATGTTTGCCTTTTAATGCCGCACTAGAAAAGGTTTTAGGATGAGGGCTAATCATTAAATCTAACATGCGACAAAGACCTCCTGCTGGAGTCAAACCGGGAGAGCAGTTGTTATGTCAACCTGAGACAGATAATCTCTTTAACTGGAATTGTATCAGCAACTCATTGTGCATAATGCTGCTGCTCTAACCCAACCAGCCACAGTGTAGTTTCCCCAGTTAGCTGATGATGTGTGAATGTTTGGGAAGCAGTACAGTGTAAATGCAGTGATATTGCTGGACCGATGGCTTTGGCCCGTTCTCACACTGCATCGTAAATGTCCTGTGTGTGATGTGTGGTTTGGCTTCAGGCTGTTGTGGCAGACTCTCTGTTGACGGCTTAAACAAAGTGGGCCGGTCTGATCTCTGACCTTCATCAGAGGCTTCTTCCATCTCCATATGAGGCCATTCTTTCTAATCAGCCATGGATTATAAAGCCACAGCATGGCCGGGGATGGAGACGGATGGATGCTGACTGTGTGGCGAGCTGCATGAGGCAGGCCTCATGTTGCCATGCATGCACACACACTCAGGCAGCTTTCTGGGAGCGAGGCAGGTGAAGGAGAGATGTTTAGAGTGTGAAGCATTATAGCAGCGGTGTGTGAGGGAGTTCAGCCGTGCAGAGGAGACTGACAGGCTGACTGATACTGACACTGCTGAGGAGAGAGGAGGGCAGAGGGAGGAGAGGAGACAGGGATGAAGGCTGGGAGGGAGGGACGCAGAGATGGTAGTTAGGACACACACACCCACGCTTCAGTGTGATGTGTGTGTGTCTGAGCCAGTGGCAGCCAGTCTACCATGTGGCCATTAATTTGCCCACAATTACTCTCTGATGTCCTGGCTGGAGGCCTCAGAATGGAGCTTCCCTCATACCAGTTCATTTTGTATCATGGCTCCGACTCATGACACTCCCCAAACCTCTGCTGTTCGCCAAAACACTTGTTTGTAAAGGTGTGGCGTGCAACATTTTAACATCAAGAAATTAGCACTGCAGACCGTAGAGTTCTGTTATCCGATCCAGATCTCAAAATTAGATTTTTCTCAGTTACTTTGGTGCATTCTTTAGCTGATTTTACCTAATTTGGATATTTGGTGCTCCAGGCTGTATGCGCTTTTTTTCCCATTTTTTTCTGCTTGTATAATTATGTCTAATTCTAAAGCAGCTTGTTGTAATTATTCTGCTTTTCTTATGTACAAGCACAAGCATACACTTGTACAACAGTAATAAAAAACCCACAATGCCCTTTCTGTTGTTTTCATCTGAGGCTTGAGCCTGACTGGATAGCAAATCTCAAGCTTTGGTTGGAGCCATTTCAATATACATTCAAGGCTGTGCAGACTTCTAACTGAAAGCCTTTTATCAGCCCCTAGACATAAAAATGGGTTGTTCGTCAATATTGTCTCAAGGTTTTTATGACACTACACAAGGAAGGCAACACTCTTTCTGTTTGCGTCAATCCACTTCTAGAAGGAGAGCAATTTCAGTCTGCGTCGAGAGACTTAACATTTATTCAATTCTCTTATTTTTCAAGAGTTTATATAAAAGGAGAGACGCACAAATGAGGAAAGCACTAAAGGATGTTTTCAACTAGCAATGAGCCCTATCTGAAAGTATTAATAAAATCATTTGGCTTTGTGGGGATACAGAAAATATGCTCTCAATTATGTACATTGGATAGCACATCGGGTCACCTAATGCTAGTCTGCTGGGCTGTGCATTAACTGGTGTAAATGTTACACTTATTTAATGTGATAATGAGTGCATAAACAAGTTCCTGCAGTGGGCTTACAGCACTGCAGATTAGAAGAAAAAAAAACCCAGCTCATTCTATTCGCTGTATTTTGTGCTTGAAATACATTCTCCCTGAGAATACACTGCATGAATAAAGAAGCGTGAGACCATTATACACATTTACTATAAAGGAGTGTGGGAGTAAACCACAGCCATTAAAGGTTTGTTCCCTTCCACAGCCACTGATGTCTGCTTCTCTGCTTCTGTGTTGCAGAGCCGCCGTCAGGTGATTCGGGTCGACCAGATGAAGACACATTCGGGGTGAGTTTTCTCCTTAATGATGTTGATGAAACAGCTGCTAAAGATGGCGCCCCTGGTCTCAGCAGAGAGCCGCTGTGTGTTTCAGCACAAACCTAAACTGCTTTTTATTTGTCAAAAGACTCTTGTAAGGGGACTGTACTTTGCCTTGACATTCATCCGGAGGCGCAAAAAGACTCCAAACACAGCAAACAGTGTTACAAAGTTGTATGTTTGGACACTAATGATGTTGATGATGCAGTGGGTGCTGCTATTTTGAAATGTTATGTAATATGGGGATTTTGTAAAGTCTTCTTCCACTATACTTCAATAGATAGAGCCGCCATTGCAGTAGATGGAGCTACCATTACTGGGCTGTTAATAGACTTTTTCTGTGGCAGACATTTTGACATATGATAGCAGGAAAAGCACAGGTGTAATTAATAACATTAATAATAGCTGCTGTCAGTGAGGTGCGACAGTTCCAGTTTCTTGGGTGTGTGCAAACTGGCTCACTGACACGTCTTACTGGGATACCTACATGGAAGTGAGCCATTGTTCGTGCTATTAATTACACCTGTGCTTTTCTTGCTATGACCAGTTCGAAATGCCGTGGAAAAAGGCTGCACTAACACCCAACCATGCAGAAAATATTAACATTCACGTCTCTGAAGCGCGCGGTGTCACTTTTACTGCACCTGCTCACGCTGGCAGATTCACCACTTGTAATTTCTGCAACATTCTGTGATGCGTACAGTGATAGACACAGACAGGCTTCTCCTTTTAGCCTGCAGTTGTCAATTCTGCAGAGTGAAATGACGGCTGCTGCGGGGAGACTTTATCGCGCTAATGTAAGCTCCCTGAATTGGATGAAACTGCTGTTTCTGGCTGACTTTTTAATGTTTCCAGATAACTTGTTTTAAAATGGGAGTCCTGTAAAAGAGGTTTTCAATAATGCACTATATGACTCTACACATAATGTCGTGCTGCAAAGCTGAAGCTGAAACTAAAAGTCAGTATCCATATCATTATGAGTTGATGATCCATTTAGAAGTCACGTTATTGAATTTTTCAATCTTAGCGTTAAAGGAGGAGATGCTTCAGGATGAATACTAAACAGTGTGTTTGGCAGATGTATAACACTGTCTCTGGAAAACTTCCTGGAGTCGCTGGAGTGTCTTGAAATAACAGTAAATCCACTCACGTTACCTCCTAACTCCCACACTGTATAGGCAGATAGGTGGTTAGCTGTCAAAATGCTCCTTATCCTGCAAACAATACGTGTCTTGGCCGTGTTCACGTCATGTAGAAGAGAACATAATGAAAGAGATGGGGAATGGGAGTGTTCACACCACTGGACAACTCAAGCTGCCAGATTGCAGCTGTATTAATCGATAAACACGAACCAAACAAAGCAGAAAAACACAAACATCTACTACATTTCCTCAAAGAACATCACGCTATCTAGCAGGGAGATTGTTGGCCAAAACATAAATAATAGCAGCAATACAAGACAGTTTTATGGCAGAACTGGATATGTGAGACTTAAGTACTGTGCTTTAACACTATATATATATCTATTAAAGTACCTTTAACAGTGGAGTTTGGTGGATGTCTGTTTGTTAGTTTCTGCCAACACTTCAGTACTTTATAGTGCCAAGTCTGATATGTTGCAAAATTCAACTTTTCCAGTTATGATTATGACTTTAATGTTATAATAATGATAATAATCTAACCTTTATTGATCCCCTTGGGGAAATTCCTTCTCTGCATTTGACCCATCCTATTCAAAGTTAACCTTAACTATACATACTAGGAGCAGTGGGCTGCCATGGGGCAGCGCCCGGGGAGCAGTCAGGGGTTAAGGGCCTTGCTCAAGGCCTCACAGTGGTGGTGACTGGGACAAGCGGTCGCTCTCACTTCCCCACCTCAACCTCTTGCCAGTCCGGGGATGCGAACCGGCGACCCACCCGTTACAAGTTCGCTTCACAAACCACAAGGCCACCACTGCCCCATAAAATAGAATGTTGAGGTGAACACTATTTACTGTACAAGTAGTTAGTAATTAATTCAATTCAATTTTATTTATATAGCACATATTTACAACACATGTCATCACATAGCGCTTGGAATTACTACAATTCCAACAAGATATGAACGCAGCATTATTAGTGTAGTGTAGTATTAGGTAGTAAACACTGTTGAAATTATCCGTTATTTATTTTTTTACCAGTCATGATAGAAAACACAGTCAGTGTTTCCACCTTGCAAGTCTGTCTGTGTGTTAGTGTGTGTCATCATGGCAAAATGTCATCCATGTTGATATGTCTGTCTGTCTTTGGGCAGATTTTCTTAATGCAAAAGAGTCACAATCATGCAAGATACAGTCAGGAAACTTTAAAGGTTTGTAGTTGACATAAAAAAGAAGGCAGAGTTCCAAGATGTGCGTCATCCAACCCATGAGTACTGTGATCCCATCGCAAGGTGGCTTCATGTTCCTGTGTTTCAGTGTTAGAAAGACTACACACATTCACTGCCCTCCAGCCTCTCTACATTCTGTATACCTCTCCTACGTTAGCCCCATGCACGCTGCTTCAGCATGTGGAGAAATCCAAAGCTTACCAGCACAAACGCTTTTCTCACTGCAGATATTTTGACTTGTCATAGCAGGAAAAGAAACAAGCAGAGAAAAGAATTCTGCCAACAGTGGCTCAGTTCCATCAAGCAAGTCAGTGAGCCACGACAGTGAGTCAGCATGATCCACAATACAGGGACCCAGGAACTAGCTCACCTGAATGGAATACATTTGTTCTTTAAGGTGATAATCAGAATATTATTTTTTAAGTATTTTTTGGGGGAGTTTTTTCCCATTTTATTGACAGAGAGAGAGACAGGATGAAAGGGGTGATAGAGGAGAGTGACACGCAGAAAGGTCTTGAGCCGAACTCAAACTCATGACCGCTTCTAGGGGATGTGGTATCGCCTTAACTCAGTGAGCTAAACGGCAGCCCGGTAATCAGAATATTGTTAATTAGGTCTATGTCAGTGGAGGGGGTGAACAGTTTTAGTTTCCTGGGAATTAATATGACCTATCATGACCGTCACACATCTCCACACCAATAAATAAAAGACATGACTCTAGTTCTTAGAGAAACTTAGGAAAGCTAAATTCCTTCGCCAGGTTCTTGTTACACCAGAGCAGCAGAGAGCTTCCTAACAGGAAACATCATGAACTGCTATGGGATGTACGCAGCCCGAGACACGAAGGCTCTGCAGCAGGTGATTAAACCTGCCTAGAACATCATCGGTACCTTCTGCTGAGCACCAGTGATGTCGGTGAGCCCAACGTGTCTGCGCAGAGCCCAAAGGATACTCAAAGACAATCCTCACTCCAACCACAGCCTGTTCACACTGCTGCCGTCTGGCAATCGATGCAGAAGTATCCGCTCCCGTACCACCAGACTTCGAAACACTTTCTTCCCTCAGGCTATGAGATCACAGAACTCATCCTCCACACTTTAGCACAAAAATAGTTATACTTTTACCACTTGATTATTTATTCTTTAGCTGATTTGTCTTTTCTGTGAGGAGCATAAAGGGACTTGTCATTTTGGTACCCAACCTTGTGTTGTGTGTCTTTCATCCTGCGACGAGCCAAAAACCTACGATGACTATTTAAACTTTAATTACCGGTAGTTATTTAATTCAATCCTTAAGAAACAGTTTTTTTGTTGTATTATTAAACTTGACATGAAACATGAGAACATTAAATGCTGCAGGTGATGATGAGAAGCAAACTGTACTGAGTGAACCAATAAACACTAAATTATTGGCAGTTTTTTTCTCCCAGGCATCCAAGTTTGTACAGTTTAAATCAGAAATAACAGGTTGTAATGACGAGGATAAGCCAGGATTTTTCAAAGCGGCAGCAGTTGCTTAGAGTCACATCATACAGTAAGTCTGGCTGCAGATGAGAATCATATTTAAATTACATTCTGTCAACCATGACACATCACAAACAAGACAGGTGTTTAACTTTTTTTTTTTTTTTCCGCGCCGGTGTAATCTGTGAGGAAGCGGCAGTCACAAACTAGTGGCTTAAACTGTGATTTGCCGTGTTTAAGGTGATCAGAAATCTGGAAAGGATTATGAAGTGAGGACATTCCACTGATCGCTGCCTGAGTCTGACACGCTGTTTTTCGCTTTCCCCCTAGGTTTCCATCGCCGTCGGTTTGGCGGGCTTCGCTTGCGTCCTCCTCCTCGTCCTTTTCGTTCTCATCAACAAATACGGCCGACGCTCCAAATTTGGTATGAAAGGTAAGTCTACACTAATAGTCATACGTGCAGATAGGCAGGCAGATAGTTAGCTTTGTTTTCCGCCTTTCTGCCAGTTGCATCACTGTGCACAATCCATTCCCCGAGCTAATCTTCTGTTCAAAAGCTTTGTTCGCTAGCAAATGTGCACGAGCAGCTACTGTAGAAGTCCTACTTTTACTGAGTGTTTACTGAACTACTGCTGCACTTTAGTAGTATCCTCAAGAGGACTCATTTGGAGAAATAATGTTTTTGTTCCCTTGGAAGGGACAATTAATGGCCGTGGTGACTGTTTTGTGTCGCTGTATGCTACATGTAGTCAAGTCCTGCTAAAAGGCATGCTTTCGCAACCGCTGATACACATGCACACATGTAGACAAAGAGATCAATACTTATGGAGCGTGTGCATGTAAACAACTTCATATATTCACTGTGTCTGCTATGTACAGCCATCGCAGAAGGGATCCTGAATTAATTAGTGGACTTGGCGCTGTCGATCATGCTGAGGAATTCAATAGGATTAATGTGGCTTTTGTGCATGCTGAGCTTTCATTTTGGGTCAGCTCCAGGTTTTGCTTATCTCTCCGGCGGTGGCGTCGTGGAAGAGGAACAAGCCGTTGTAGCGCTGATCTAGGAGCAGAGAACAGAGCAGAGAGGACAGGGAGGCAGCGGCTCAGGTTCTGTTGGTTCAGGTTCAAGCGTTCGCCCACCCGGACGGCGACCACTGCTCTCGAGCGGTTGGCGGTTGCCGAGTGGCGGCATTCGCTCATGTTTGGTGGTTTGAGGTGGATGAGTTTGTGCATGACTCACAGAACACACATCCCTTCACAACGAGGAGCATAGAGTCAAACTGAAGATCCTACTCTAAATGCACATCTTCTTCTTCTTCTTCTCCTTCTTCGTCTTCTTCTCTGCTGGTTTTGTGTAGTCTCTTTTCTCTCAGCTTCAAGCACTTCTCCCTTTTTCCCCCTCTAAACCTAATAAAGTCTGCTCTAATGATATACCACCATGACCCCACACCTCAAACCACGCATGTTCTTCATTACATGCTGAAAGTATGGTGTAAAGTAGCATTAGCCGCTGCCACCTTTTAATTAGCTACTTTACAGGATTAGAGTTCGTTACTTACCTCGGTAAAGAACTCTCCGCTGTAATTATTTAGGGGGTGGCAATTATTGCATTGGCCTAAAGCTGGCTCTAATCAAGGATGAGTCTCATAGTTAATGAGGCTTTACAGACCTGTTTGTAATGTCTTAGGATTGTTTAGCTGTGCTAACAAACTGGTTTCTTACAAAGAAAACAAAAGCCACATATCAGTCATAAATCCTGATGAAAAAAATGAAAGATAAGATGTGTTTGTCTATATGAGATAAGATTGAATCGATGCCACAGCTGCTTGCTAATGATGCGTCTGCTCTGCACTGACTTTCTCATTCCTTTTTATTAAAGCACCTTATTCAGTGGATGGAAATGCATTTTACACGACAACAGACTAGTTTGATATTTATATCCACCCACAACTATGAATTGCTATTGTGATTCTTATTTCATTCACAATCCGTGCAGCATCAGCAAATCAATACAAATCTGGGTGCAAGACTCAGTCTGCCAGGAAAGTGTGTTAGAGTGCTGCCTTATTTTTACACTTGCTATCAAAGCAGAGGCACTGCTTCATATTGCTAGCAGCATCGAGAGCTTAGTATGTTTTAATGTTCAGAGCACCTGCTGTTACTCTTGGAGTCAACACTGAGCAAAAGGGTGTTTCAAGTGTAGTTTCAGTCCTCTCCAAGCAAGAGCGCTGAGGAAGGTAATTTATCTCCTTGATGGCAAGGTCCAAAGTTCTCTTGGATACCGTAGGGTGTTTTTTTTTTTTTAAATGGCATTGCGGGGCTATCTCACTGAGCGCCGCGTGATTCTCCAGCAACACTCGCTGCTTCATACAATAAGACTGCCCGCTTTGCTCAAGGGCCCCTCAACATGTTCTGTTTAGAGACTTTAAAAGCATTTTTTATACATTGTACTCTGGACAGTCCAGAGTTAGCCGCCTCGTTCAAGGTAACACTTTTTACTGTAATAGCACATGAAAAAGAGGCAATTTGAAGCTTGACTAGATCAGCAGGTAGAGCCATTAGCACGGCTGAAATATATGTTTTGTGTATGTATTTTAGATTACTGTCAGTGGCATGTTGAGCATGTGCAGCCCATAGTGTGACGGATGAAAATTCAGTACTGCTCCACCATATTATAGCCATAATGCTCAGCTTTATCTCCTAATGTAATGATTAAAAAACAACAAATCAATAATACTGCTGCCATGGTTCCTCTTCCCGTTTGCTGTCAGGTGGTGGTTTGTCTGGCCGCATTGTGGCTTCGTAAGTCAGTTCAGTTTAAATAGAGATGCTACTGTCTCCACTGTCACTGTGAGTGATTGAGTGTATAAAAGACTTAAAGAGAGGTGATGTCAGTGTGGACTCTTTCAGGACCTCACGCTGTTCTGTACAAAGGCCTGATTTGTCCAATATGTGTGTGTATGTGTGTATGTGTGTGTGTGTGTGTGTGTTTTCTCCTCCCACTCTTGTTCTGGAGAATCAGCTGGAAGGCTTGAAGAAGTCATTACCTTTGGATGGAGCCATAATGGATTTTCGCTCCACTAAATCACTGTGGCTCTTTTGGTTGTTGGAGTTTGATCACCGACCGTTTCTGGGCATCCAATAAAAACTCTGTTTTTCTTTTTTTTTCTTTTTATGTGGTTGGAGAGAGAGTGTGTGTGTGTGTGTGCGTGCGTGCATGTGTGTCTGTGAGCTGCATTCAGTTGATTTGCTGCCATTTCAAGGCCCACCAGCAGCTCCATCCACTGGCTGCACTGCATTTACAGCTCTGACTGATACACTGCAGCTCAGTTTATGTGGCTGTAATTGTGGTTTGTGAGAGATACTTTAGTGAGTGTGCATATCTGCTCATACTGTAGATAACCTGTTGCTCTAATCAATATGTTGTCAACTTACCTCCCCGCTGAAACATCTTGCAGCCTAAGCAACAGGCTCATCTTTCAAAGTGTGATTCACACCAGTGGGCTTTGAAGTGTCTTTCACACAGATTTTTTTGTCAGCAGGGAATCAATAATGCTTCTTTGGAAAAAGACACTCAGCATGTCAGTAATAAGTATTGTGCTCCCCTGTCATCTTTTCTTATGTTCTGGTGGAAAATTACCACACCCCTGCTGCTGTAAGTGCTGCCAGTACACAAGGAAATGTATATCATTTTGTCACCTTCTTCTCAATAATACCTCCTGAAAGCGGACGTCCAGGCAGGAAGTTTCTATGCATTATGCGTTAAGAACATCTGTTATTAGAGTGCAGACCTGACTTGAAAATTCTCTCTAATATGGGTGCTCAAACAAAAAGTGAAACTAGAGATAGGTAATCATTAGCGTGCTTAACATTTACTATTGTGAACAAATTATTATTAAGTCAAATCCTGATGCATTCCTGGTTGCGTTCTGACATTCTGTCTCAAATGCGTTTGTCATCATTATAACACAGCGACACACCCAGTTCTGAATGTTGCGAATAAAACCATTTTGAACTAATTCTGAGAGTCCCCATAGAGTTTGGGAATCAATGCCTCATTGTGCTGCACTCTGGATATATTTGGGGCTCATCCACAATAGTTGTTGGCAGCTGCTGTGTGTTTACATAAGGAGCAGATGATACAGGCACTATTTCTGGCTACATTTCACTACAGAGTTTTGACTGGAAGTATACAGTGAGCAAACAAACATGTCAGGAGGAAGTGACAAATGATGGAAGAAAGAGCTCCGAGTGAGGAAGTTATTAATCAGTAGTGTAAAGATTGATGTTTCCTAAACTGAAACATGCTCAATCTGCTGATGATGTGATCTGCACTACATCCACATGGCTTTCAGAGACACTTTCTCATTATCTGTCATTTCTACAGAAAGTTTCTTCTACATTCATCCTTTTTTTTTTTTTGCTTTTCCTACTTTTAGAGCTGCAACAAATAATCTAAATCCACTGTATTAGTCGGTACAGTCACTTTATTTCAGTGTTTACATTAATTCTGTTCACTTGACACTGAAACAGGAGGCAACGTCATCTCCGCCTCCATCATCACACCTCTACGTAGATGTAGCACATCCAGCAGTGTGGACTGTATGGGGCATGGACTGCTGAAAGCTTATAACTCGGAGTAGGTGTAGAAATACAAAATTTGTCAAAATGCTACCACTACTGCTACATGTAAGCAAGTCATTTACATTGCTGAGCTATGGTCACAGATTTTGCCATGTAATATTCAAAAATTATTTTGTAAAAATGAACAACAATACAACTTAAGGGAATGTAATAACTTTAAAGTTCAGCCAGTGAGAACCACCAGGAAGAGTTGGTGTGTGTCAGTGAGCGGGGTTAGGCTGTGGAATGGGCTGGGGAACCCTGTTAAACAGTCCAAAAATATTTACAAGTTCAAAATAAACTATAAAGAAGTGTTGTTAGAACAATACAGGACAAACAAAGAACATTGACCACTGGTATTCACTTCTCAGAACAGGAGCGATTATTTTGCCTTATGAATCGTTGGATTGAAGAGGCGAGATATCAGTTGTGATCGTTGTTGTGTAGGTGTTTGTACATTGATGTTGAACGATGTATGAATGAATAATGTTTAATTGTATCATATTATGGTGGGGGTTTCGTATTGTGACACTATTTTGATTTGGTATTGAGAATAGTGGGATTATTATGGCTATTGATGTCATTGTGGTTTATGCTCTGTTTTGTTGTTGTTTTGACAATGGGCTCTGAACATTGTAGTTATATTGTTGGTATATGCTGTCGTACATATTCTTTTTGGCATGTTGCCACGAAGTTATGACTTTCATGGTGGATGTAGGCAGCCACTGTGGAGCCCGGTGGTGGGGTGGAGAGGGG
>OMNN01024505.1:0-18667 GCA_900302755.1 Chromis chromis
ATGCTAACTATTTAAGGAAGCGTGCCTATGTCCCCACAGCCCTATGTCCCTACAGTCCTATGTCCCCACAGGCCTATGTTCCCACAGCCCTATGTCCCCGCAGTCCTATGTCCCCACAGCCCTATGTTCCCATAGCCCTATGTCCCCACAGCCCTATGTTCCCACAGCCCTATGTCCCCACAGCCCTATGTTCCCACAGCCCTATGTTCCCACAGCCCTATATTCCCACAGCCCTATGTCCCCACAGCCCTATGTCCCCACAGTCCTATGTCCCCACAGCCCTATGTTCCCACAGCCCTATGTTCCCACATTCCTAAGATATTTTTCAAAATTAGGCCCTATGTTCCCAGTTTTAAGATAAAAACGGGGTTTTCGTGTAAATAAGAGGCCAAACCACGTGGAAATATCTGCGTTTTCCCTTGTGTGTCTTAGAAATGTGAGACATGTGGGAACATAGGGCTGTGGGAACATAGGGCTGTGGGAACATAGGGCCTAATTTTCAAAATTTTCAGTGAAAGAAGAAATCTTAAAAATGTGGGAACATAGGACTGTGGGACCATTGGGAAGTGGGAACACAGGGCTGACCCCCTATTTAAAATCAAAACTCTCTCTCTATACTCACAGATTCCACTTTTAAAGAAATGATGTAGTAGAAAATCTGCAGGACTACGCTGGGCTACTGAGGCTTGCAAACAGACTAGCCCAGAAGTAACACCATTACGCTTGCTGCTCTTTACAGCAAAAGTAACCAAGGGGGGGCAGAGCTTACTGAGTGACTGTTTTATTAGTTCACATTTGGATTTCCTGCATCAATAGCATCAGCAGACAGGCTGCTGGATATGCAGACAGACATAAAGACAGCAGGATGAAAGATACTCTTGGTAGTCATTGGAGCTGTTGCAAATGAAAACTATAAATTTAAAATCCATCATGTGCATTGCATCAGACAATAGCAAATGGAGCCTTAAAGAACTCCAGCCTCCATTTATAGGCCTTGTTTTGACATAAAGTAACATGATCTCACAACATCCCATCTTTGGAATTAGGTCTCCGAAGTGCAGCAGCAGCCTTTCTCTCTCTCCCACCTCTGTTTCTGTGTCCAACACCGATCAGTCTATTAAAACCTATTCTGGACACTCGCCACAGGCAAATCATTTATTTAAGCCGAGGCCAAGGAGAATTATTGTTGTGTAAAATCCCAAAGCCTTTTAGAAGATCAAAGTTCCTCAACATAAATCACGCTTCCCCACAAATCCACCAGAGCACTCGCTGCCTTTCTCTCTCGAGCACACACCCTTATGAACACACATGTGGTGCACACTCACTGGGAAGCATGTACTGTACTAACACAATGCTGCACAGATCAAACAAAGGTGTACTCAAATATCCCTCTATCTGTGTTTTCGTTTAAAAAAAAAAGGCCATAAGCTCATTATTAAATATGTCTGTGATGTTGAGAATTCGGCGTGTAAATGTGTTAAAATTGTTCTTAGCAAAAAAAATGTACAGAGGTGGATTTCTTTTCATCATATGTGCTTTACATATTACGTAACATTTCACTTTGCTCCCAGTAACATCAAACCACATCTGAAATCCTTCTTTTGGGTTCTGAACTTTGCTTCCAACCTCCTCTGCCTTTTCATTTCTCTACATCGATCCTTTCTGCGCCCACACTTTGCCTCTCTTTCTCTTCCTTTATTGTTTTGTGCTTCTTGACATCTCCCCCGTCTCCGAGGACATCATCTGTATAAGAAGCATAGGAGTGGATCTGCTATAAGGCCGCTGAAAGGAAGTTATTTTGCAAAGAGATTTACTGCCTGTTTGACCCTAAGGGAAAAGGATGGAGCCATTACACCCCGTGCAGGTGCATGAGTGATTTCTCAGGCTCACCCTCCTTTATATCGAGCGCTGAATAAAAGACTGGCAGGATTTACCTCTTCATCAGAGGAGGATTTTAACATTGCAGGGTAAATGTTCTAAACAATGAAGAGGAATCGAGGCTCTCTACTGTCTTTATTCTCAGTCTTTCTTTCTCTGCTGGATCAGAGTCATCCCTCAGGCCAACCTATTATTGAAGGCAGAGCTTTCCGGAGTAAATCATCTGGTTAATTCCTCGCCTTACTTTCTCATCACCCGTATTTGTTATCAGCGTTGCTTTGAGGCGTTGCTCTCTTTGAAGAACCAGCCGGGCCGACTTGTCGTGCCGTTTGCTGCGAGACTGACAACAATAAATTACAGTTGCTCATGATCGGCTATTATGTAGATACGCAACAAAACATCTTCCCCATTTTTAATAGAAATAATTGACTTGTAACAGGTAAATTATAGGGGCAGTTCACATGCTGTCACGGCTGTCAATGCCTGTTTGCGGTTGTGTGGCAGTTTTCGCAGTAGCTTCTTTTGTGTTTTTGTTGTGAGTCATGTCAGCACCATCCTTTAGCAAGTCACTAAATCTTTTATTTAGACATATATTAATCTTACTTTTGTTAACATGAAAAGAACTGCCAGTGGGTTGGAAAAAGACTCAAGTGTTTGAAAGGAAGTTTCAGTCAATCAGTTGAGGAGAATAAAACTAAAACTGAAATCAAAACTCAAGTTAGCTCACCCATACATCCTCAGCGTTTGTTTTGATTTGTATGCCTATTTGTCCAAAATTATAAGTATCAAATGGAGAAAATTTAATTTAAACGCAAATTTCCAGGTTCTTTTTTTCTCTGTAAAAGGCAGTGGGTATATCAGTTCTGTTCCAGTGACCACACTGGCAGCTAACTAACGGAGTATTATCATTGTTAGTCCTATTCCTACATTATTCTCACCACTGTGACTGAAATAATGGTGTAAGGCTAAGACAGAATTCTGGTTTATTCCAAACTGGCATATTTTACATTATTGTGGCTCTAATACCCCCTTTCCACCAAGCTGGTTCCAGTGCTAGTTCAGAATCACTGCCTGACTTAGCACCAGTTCTTTGTGTTTCCACCACTTAAGCACCGGCTCCAGGTGCTAAAAACTGGTGCTTAGCAAGCATCAACTTTTTGCTGGGCCAGAGCTAAGCACCGAGTACGTCAGGGGCTGGGGGCGGGGTTATCGTGACCAACGATCAATGGTGGAAAGAGACACACAAGTGGTAATTTGTGTCCTTTTTCTCCAGGACGTCCCTGGTCCAATTGCAGATTTATTGGAATGACTCCTGGGACACACGGATGTTTTGCACACACTGTTGGGCGCTGAAATCTGGTACAATTGTGTCCCACCAGTAACGCGATTGCAGATGTGCCTGGGCAACAAGTGACCTCTGCCTCGCGGACCTCTGCCTTTATAAAGATGTTTATCTTTATAAAGATAAGCATAGATATTATCATCAACTTATTGTTTGTTTAACTGCTATGTAATCGATGCAAGCGTAGTCATTTTAGGGTGAGGCAATGGCGTGGCTCCAACTTGGCTCTTTGCCAATTGAAAAGCAAACAGGTTCTTAGGAGGAATGAGATTTGAACCAAATAAGCACCAAAACTAGCACCTGGTTCTTCTTAATGGAAAAGGGGTATAAGTGTCATGCTAACTTTGCAGTCTTCACCTCTGTTGTAGCATTTCAATAGAACAAGCTTGTGAACAGCTTGTGAGTTCCCAGCACCTCTCCAAAAACAGCAGATTTTTACACGATTTTAAAGATTTGTTTTCCATCTGACCAAAGTTAAACACAGAAATTAACCACCTGGAACAGACATTTTGCTGACTACATTAGGGATCTCCATCCACAGATACTTGCCAGCTGACCTAATCGCCTGCATATTCATCTGCACACGCTAGTTTGTTTACATGTGTGAAGCTGGCTTTCACTGTGGGAAGGAGGCAGAGAGACAACAGCTCCATCATAATAAACAGCGTACGTTGGGAAACTGGTGGTGCTCCTGCACTCACAGCTCTGCTACAGACCAAGGAGGGAAACTGTCGCTGCAAATGGTGGGACCTGTTGATGTTACACTTGGAAAGTCCGTTAAGAGGAATCCCAGCTGTGGAAACACAATTAATGAATCTTCAATAAAAAAAATTGCCATTGTGGTGATGGTGTTTCACCTCCCAAATATTAAGTGGAAGAAAAGACCAAGATGAGCCGGTCTGAACACTGAGCTCTCCAAAAAAGCTAAGGCAGTTATCAAAATGCTCATTGCAGGTGACTAATTTCTGTGTTTACTTCAGTCAGACTTGAAAACAAACAATGAAAAATGATTCATGTATAAAGCAGCCTTCTGTATAAAGCTGTAAAAAAGTGAATGCTAAAAGCTGCTTCCATAAATCTCTATAATGAAGGTGAAGACTGTAAAGTTAGCACAACACATAGAGCCACAATCGCCATATTAATAGAAACATGCCAGGTTGTTGGAATTCTCCTTTAACCTGTTGCTGTGACTCTTCCCACCCAAGATCACCACAACTGGACCAATAAAAGGCAGACAGCAAAAGTTAGCTCGACCCCAACGTATATTATATAATGTGACAAACACAACACAGTGTGCAGGAGGCTGAAAGTGACACAGCAGGAGATGAGATAACAAAAATCATAGACAATTTGTAAGTATAGGCTGCGTTCTAAATCGCATAGTTTTTCCTTTTTTCTTTCAGTACGTACTACAGCTGTCCAAGAACTGAATGTACTGTTTCATGCAACAAATAATGACGCGCTACTTTGTTATGATATTGTGCATTAAACTTTGACCGTTGTAGTCTGTAGTGTGAAATGAGCTGTCATCTGTTTGTGCGCTCTCTGCGGCTCAGGCTTGTTTGTACTCACCAGACACCATGACATATGTGATGTAACTGGGCAAAGGATTGTGGGTCAGAATGGCCAGAAAAGCATGCTGGCTTGCATTCTGCAAAATCCGACTGGGTGTAACAGGACATGCTGGTATTAAGACAGACAAAGTCTTTTTCTGGAATACTATATAGGATGGTAGTATAAGGATTGGAGTGCATCCATACTCTTTTTTTCTGCCTTGTAAAATGACGTCCATTATATTGTAATTTCGAGTAACATCAGGCAGGTGCTTGTTTACTAGTAGGCTCCTGTCATACAGACACACTCATAGGTGTCTGGAGATAATGTAACGCTACTAATTCACTTTGGGATTTACATCTTAGGCCCCATCCACACGAAGCCAAAACGCTTATAGTTTCAAAAACGTTCTTCGTAAAGACGGAGCTGTTTCAGTAAATGTGTCCGTCCACACGAATTCACTTGATACACCTGAAAACGATGTAAAACACATGCCAGGCCTGTTGGTGGCGCTGTGACGGCGTAACGGAAACAAGCGGAAACTGGCGGCAGGACTTTAGGCATGAAATCTGTATACGATGTAAACATAGAACATGAAGTGACGTATTGTGTTTTCCATATTTGTTTGGTGAAAGCGGTGATAATGCAGAAGAAGTATATTTTGCTGTAATAGCGATAGTAGGGTGACTAGCTTCAGCAGTACACATGCAACACTGTACGGCGCCATAGTTGTAGTCATTTTTTAATTCCTTCCTGTGGCCATTACACTGTACAAATCCTCTCTCTGTATATCACATGTGCAATGACCTACAATTCAACTGTAGGTCATCTAATAGCTGAATGTACATTTATTTTTCATGTTTTGATATGTTATTTTATATTATTATTTTATTTTATATTATCATATGTTTATATTTTCATTGATATATGTTATACTTCCTTCTTACTTTAAGACTTTTGATTAGGAGCACTTGTAACGAAAAGAAATTTGCCCTAGGGGGTAAATAAAGTATTTCTGATTCTGATTCTGATGCAGCAGCATGAGGGTTGCTCAAACTGTCACCATGGAAACGGCTGCGCGCCTCCGCTGCATGCGCCGGTGCCGTGGATGTGATTGCAAACCTTGCGCGCTCCCGCAAGAAATTTCCCACACGATCACCAACACACCCGGGGAAAAAAACACACAGCTGATGTCATGGACAGGGCTAGACACGGCAGATAAGGGAACCCCCTCCTCTCGTAAGTGATTCCGTCTGTTTTTCTTAACCTGCTCGTCGTGAACGTACCTGGACGTCCAGCTGTGGTGCGTTTTGGGAGGCTCGCCGTAGCCGCACCATTAGCTTGTGGGCTCTCCAGGAAGTGGAGGAGAATCTCATCCTCCCGTGTAGGCCCTGGCGAAATATTGTCGTGTATTCGCCGGACTATCACGTGGCGAAGTTGTCACGGTTAACAATAGCTCCGTTTAGCACCTTTTACCTGCCCTTATTTTTCGTAAACGTACCGCGTTTAGCTTGTTTTTGTAGCTAGCCACAGCAGCCTAGCCCCGTTCGTTTCCATAGTAACCTTGGCTCTCTCGGTGTCATTCATCCAGCAGTATGGATAATATGCGTCCGCTGCTTGACATCCAGGGATGTGACAGCCATTTTACACGACGTGGGATCGCTCCTAAGCCACAGCAGCGTGTCGTGTGTTGTTAAGGAGGGTAAGCAGTTTGCAATAAAAGGGGTTTTAGGTTCTCACAGCTGCCCATAGAAGCCCAGCAGGCCTTAGTTAGTCAGCAGTAGGACCTTCACATGGGCCTATCTGAACTGATCCAGATGTTGTTCCCCAAAATGACCAAGCTGTGTTGGATTTTTTTCAAGGTTACATAAATAATAATATGCGCAGGTATTTTCTTGCAATTTGCTGGCAGCACTGACAACTGACAGTGTTCTGATATGATCCGGAAAACAGACTAGGATTAGTGTCATCATGTAGTGGTGCATTCAATATTCTAACATGCAAATGAAACGACATACTAAAGGCATTATCACACTACAAATGAAATGTGTAGTGACTCTGAGAAAGGCCCATTCCAGCCAAAGTGGTCCTGGGTCAGAAAAATAAAAATTTAAATTCTGTCCATGGGATACATTTTTTTTTGTGTGTGTGTGGAAAACTTAGACATCTAAACAGAATCAGAATCAGATTCAGCTTTATTTGGCAAGTTTGTACACACAAACAAGGAATTTGACTCCGGTGTAGCTAAACCAGTAGAAAATTATAAATCTGATTAATCGATTAATCAAAAAAAATAATCGAACGATTAATCGATTATTAAAATAATCGTTAGTTGCAGCCCTACATGAAATATTCTTCCTTACTCAAAAACAACATGCTTTCAGAACCGAAATTGGTCTCAGCAAGAATGGCTTCTTGCAGTTTCCTTGGTATCAATGACTTCCTACCTGAACCCATTATAAAAAGGACTCCTAAACCACTATATTTTGTGAAAATATTTATTTTCAAGAAAAACAAATCACTGAATGTTCATAACATGCCCCAGGAATTGATTTTTTCATACAGTTCGGACGTGTGACGCACGTAACTTTTTTTTGTAACGGACGTAACTTTTTTTTTGTAACGTACGTAACTTTTTTTTTGTAACGCACGTAACGCCGGAATTCCCCATCAATTTAGGATTCCAGTGTTTCTTAAATCCCCAACAATACCTGATGTGACAATTTGATATACTGGGTATTCAAATCAAAATCAAGGGAAATGCACTTAGTTGCACACTTTACAGACTTTTGAGGATTTGAAAAAAGTGACAACATTTCATTTTTCTCTGAATGTAACGCACGTAATGCTGAAATCAGGCTGTAGCAAAAAAAGTTGGCAAAGGGAGGGACATTTTTCTTAGTTTCCATAAAAGAGTACTGACACAGGACCACAAACAATGTTTAAACAAAATGGAAACTCCAAGCAATAAAAAATAATCGTCATATTTATCATCAAAATGTGTGTCCGAACTGTAACGCACGTAACGCGGAATGGTTCGAAAGATGTTAATTTATTTCGCTTTTATGTTACACAGTTAAGAGTGAGTTGATGCAGCAGAAATCACAATGCTTGAGTTCAATGTCAACATACAGATGGGTGACAAATTAAAGAAAAAACCTGAATCATTGACCCCAGCAGTGAGGAGATCTGGTGGCTCTGTTATTCTGGCATGGTTTGGGTCCACTTGTTCCCTCCAAATCAATGCAAACTTGTTGTGGGTGATCACCTTCATCCTACTATCCTGATAAAAGTTGTCTGTTCCAGGATGACAGTGCCCCCATCCATTGTACTCGAGGGGTCACTGAATGGTCCGATGAGTATTAAAGCAATGCAGATCATATACTGTCGTCTCACAGTCAACTGATCTCAACCCAACTGAACATCTATGGATGATTTAGGACCAACATGTTACACAACGCTCTCCGCCACCATCATCAAAACATCAAATGAGAAAATATCCGTTGGAAGAATGGTGTTCCATCTTTTCACTAGAGTCCCAGACACTTAGCAGAACCAGTGCCATGGCGCATTGAACACTTGATGTTGGTTTTTCCTTCAATTTGTCACCTGTCTGTGTCTTTGTGTATATGTATGATAGGATAGGCCGGAGTCTGACATTTCTACTTCTTTTTACTTTTAAAGTGGCTCTAATCAGTATTTTTATATCAGCAAATGGTGAAATGATTGTGTTATGTGAAAGGAGCAATCATACATTTACCATCTGATTCTGCAGTAACACTGAACTCTGTGGAATCACTTTGAGTGCCTTTCAGCTCTTTGTTTTGCTTTAAAGACTGACCACTTTATTTTACTTTAACTGTTCATTCTCACCTGCTTTCATCAGCTTTATTGTAAGTAAACCCACACTACCTGCCAGCACCGAATGGCGGACAAAGTTCACCCTAAACACAAAATTGACTGTATCTATTCTGTTGTCAACTTACCATTCTTTATAATGCATTATTAAACAACTGAAGTTGAACCCAGAGTGCTTTTCCAATTGAGATATAAGATTAACATTTCAAATTTACCTGACTAATCGACATGTTAAGGTGAGGACAAGGTTATGGAAAGAAACCCAATGGTTTCCTTTGGCAAGAAAGGAAGAACTCCCTTTTAGCAGGAAATGATCTCCAGCAGAGTCGGGTTCAGGGAGGACAGCCGGAGAGAGAAAACATGACCAGTTAGAAAGAGACGCCCAACAAACAAGAGAGCAATAAAAAATAGGCAGGTTGGCAGAGAGAGAGAGGACAGAGAAACACAAACTACAAGGTAGTAAAAAAGCAGAGTTAATAACTTTTAATAGAGGCATATAAATGAATGGAGGGAGTGAAAAAGAGTGGTGACTTGCCAGCTTATACATTAAGCAGACACTGAGCAGCGTTACCATTGTATGTTTCAGGCTGCTCCGTGATAGTCTCCAAGAAAAATTAACCTGGTAATCTTGGTTACAAGAGCTTAACCACCAATCAGCAGAGCATCCCTCTCACTGTGTTCTTCCAGTTTTGGTCTATTATGTTTTCCAGTTTCAAAAAATAGAGGAAATTGTTGGGTCTTAGCACTTGTTGCATTTCTAGTCCATTGACCTGTCCCTCCAATACCGCTTTTCCACCGACCTGGTGCTAGTGCTAGCGCCAGTTGTTTGTGTTTCCACTGGCCCCAGGTGCTAAAAACTGGTGCTTAGCAAGCACCAACTCCTTGCTGGGACAGAGCTAAGCACCGAGTACGTCAGGGGCTCGGGGTGGGGTTATTGTAACCAACGATCAGCGGTGGAAAGGGACACACAAGCGGTAATTTGTGTCCTTTTTCTCCAGGACGTCCCTGGTCCGATCGCAGATGTATTGGAATGACACCTGCCTACGTAGGAGCTTTGTGCCAGAACTGAAACCTAAAAAATAAGCAGTGAAACTTAAAAATTTGACACTAAACCTGAAAAATTAGGCACAAAAGTGGGAAAAAGTGATCACCGAAGTCAAATGTAGGATAATCAAATGTAGCACTCTGGAATAATTTGATTGAAAGTTTTGCCTTTCAACTCATTTTTTGCTCTCAATTTATTTTTATTTACTTCAGTTTATTTATTTTTCAACACAAATTTCATCCCATACCCCAGAAGAAAGCACTGTATCTGCTGTGCTGACTCTAAATTCTCCACTGTGTTCAACAACTTGTTGGTCTGTCTGTAGTCTGGTGCTGGGCAGGTAGCGCCCTGTGGATTTATCAGAGGTTTTTGTCTGGAAAAAAAATCTGTCTGCTGCTACCGAAAACAAGGTCAAAGAGAAAGGAAAGTAGTTTGTGGGCTGTAAAATCAAAACAACAAATGGAAAAAACTAAAAAAAAAAAACTGCCACTGCCAGGTGCTCGTGATAAGACACTGCTAATCATTTGAACCATTGATTAATGAAGTTTTTAATTAAATGAAACACAGAAATGAAAAGTGAGTTAACGCTAATGTGGAAACTATACACAATATGCCCATCTCCTTAGATGCTGTATGAGTTGCCTTGGAAATGTCTTTGTAAACCTGTCCATCTATTTGAGACTGGTTTGTATGAATATACCAAAACTTTCCTCTACATCATGATGAAGACTTAAAGAACTGTACAAATGTTCTGCCTGCCCACATCTAGCAAACTTTTTCTTGTCTGTGATGGAAAAAGATACTGCCACAGTGCACTCAAGAATAAAACTTGAACAAAGAAAGTTTGCATACTCAAGCAAATACTCACAGTTACAATTAATCTGCCCAGAGATCACATCCTGCCCGTGAGGAACATGTCCTTTCTCCAAATGGGAAAGTAATTGCAGTCTTTGCCACCTATACTCCCACATAATAGCACTTAGACACTGTAATTTTGTTTTCACTCTTCCTCACATCTCCATCTGCATATGTTAAGTGTAGCAATTACAGTGGGAAATTGCTTCTAACTACATGGGGTTTATGGGATGGACAGTTTCTTTTCTTGGTAGGAGCGTAGAAGGAAACAGCGATGATACAGTTTCATTGTTCTTTCTGCGTTCTCATCCTAACTTAGTGTTTTGTTGCAAGAGTTAGACCTTTTTTTTTAACTTTACAAGGTGTGTGAAGTTTTTGTACCTTTCAAGTTTTAAAGAAAAACTTTTTAATTTTGAAATTTAGTCGGTTCGGGACAATGGAGGATCAAAATTTGGTCCAATGCAGTTTTGTTAAGAACTATTTTATTTACCTGACTATTCATTGTACCTTGTTTTTTTTTAGATTTAATGACTTTAACTTGCACATATCTTTCATAGGAACACAAAAACTGAAATCTTTGACCATGTGCTTGTGATGTGGGCTTTAGGACATTGTCTTCTGTTCTTTTCAGCCTTGTTATTATGATACTAAAACGAGCAGAGACATTTTCTGATTGCATCTATTGTTCAGTTTCATCTTTCCTTTGCTATACTTATGCCTTGAATTACATGAATTTAATGCTGTTTCTTGACAGATTGGCTCGTCCAAATTTTAACAGCACGAATTTCTCAGAATAACAGACCTCCCTTTTATGTAAAATAGAAAGTAAAAAAGACACTTTGGCAGTGTTTTTGTGGAACTAAAGTGGTATTAATTCTCGAAAAGGCCATTTTCAAATGTGCTGTGAACATGTCATTGTGTTTTGGTGGCATTAGAGATGAAAGGTATGAATATTTTATCAGACTGGCTGCAGGTAAGGAAGAAAATCTGTTTTTCTGTGGTGAACTGAATTGATTGCATAGATCTGTGCTGAAGCTGCACCTACACGCACATGTGAATATGTTTTCTCACCCCTCTTTAATGCTCTTATGACTGCTACCATTCACTGATTGCTGCCGCAGGACCTCCAGGCCTTTAGGACATTCTCCTTTTTGCACCTCTAGTCTCTTTCTCTGGTTGGTTTCTCCACCCCTCTGTGACCTGGGGATGAACGCACCAATGAGGAGCCTCACAGTGAGTCCACTGGTCCCTCTTCCACCCCCCATCACCTTCCTCCACAACACCTCAGTCACTCACTCACTCACGGAGTGTGTCGCATATATGCCTTGATGTCAGACGTGGTGGGCATTCCTGTCTCTATGAGCGTACTGTAGATGTGGGTAGTGTACTGTACACCATATAAGCCATGATGTTGACTAACTGTTGTGTGTTATTTACAGGGTATGCCTGATCGCATGTTATGTGCAGTGCTGGAGCAATTTCAGCTTTACTTTTCCCTTTGGTATGTGCGCTTTGTCTCCATTCAGAGTGTCATTTCTTCTTGTGTTCTTATGTTGAAACAGCCTGTACAGTTTTCTTTTTCTTGCATACACACATTCACACAAACACACACACACGAACGAGCATCGACACGCACAGGTAACACCTCCTCACACTGCGCAGCATATTTTCTACTGGCCTCGCGGTGTTCAGTATGACGAAGATCATGTATGATCTTTTCAGATGGTAAGTTACTGGAGCTGTTCCGATGTGAATACACTTGTTCTGTGTTCCATGTGTGCTACGTTGTGTATCACGGTGGCCATTCGACAGTGCGGCACATTTAATTTTCTAGCATACACCTCTGCTCTGGCAATTCAAGTCAGGGAAGTTTACTCCGTGGAATATACATCAGCTTGATTGTACTTTTAATTACATCCAGAAGCCACTATTGATACACAGCTTTTAATATAATATAATACTATATTTACATATTGGTTAACCTAAGCTCTGTACATTTATTCACTTCTTCAATAAGTGCAATATTTTTTAAGTCAGTTAATGTGGCCATTTATGGCAAGCCAAGTGCCGTGCCTCTGAGCTGCATTAAGTATGCATTACATCATTAAATTAATTTATTCAGATAATAAACCATCATGATTGGAGTTAACAAAAGTTGCCCCGCCACTGCCCAGACTTGGATGCAGCCAGAGTGTTCCCCTGTTCCTCATTTAGCTTTTGGTCACTGTGTGGTTTGCCTTCCTCTCTTCTCTGTCAGATCCACTCTCTGTATAGCACGGCAAGCCCCAGCATGCTGAAGAGGAAACAGAGCTCCCGGGTCGAGGCCCAGCCCATGACCGACTTTGGGCCTGATGAGACCCTCGCGGACAGCGCTGACATCTTCTGGATAAACAAACCAGTGAGTGTACTTGCATGTGTGTCTGGGTTGACTAATAAGGTGGCTCGGTGGTTGAAGCTTTGGGCGACTGAGTGGGAAGGTCAGAGGTTCAAGCTCCAGCACCGCCGAGCTGCTCCAGGGAAGACCGAGTGTGGCTGACTCTGCTCTGACCCCGGCTTCCTGGGATATGCAAAAAGAGAAATTTTCCCTTCCGGGATCAATAGAGTGTAAAAAAAAAATTAAGAATATGTAGCACATTTTTAGAATATTCTGTCTTCTTTTGTCCTTTGCAGTGGGTGCACACCCTCCTGCGAGCTTGTGCCATCATCAGTGTCATCTCCGTGTGCATGAACACGCCAAAGACATTCGAGCATTACCCTCCTCTGCAGTATGTCACTTTCACGCTGGACACGCTCCTCATGTTTCTCTACACCGCCGAAATGATCGCCAAGATGCACATCAGAGGAATCATCAAGGTAACTGCTGGCTGAGTCTGCATGGATTTTAGACGGAAGCTTCACAAAAATCCAGTCGAAACAACAACAAAACAAAACCACACATTATTTATTTATTACACATTTTCTTTCCAACCCTTTCCAACAATTTTGAAATATTCAACAACAAGTTTCCGACATTCAAACCTACAACAGCACATAAACAAAGGAAGGACAATATGGCCTCAGTAATTACAGTATTTTCTTTGGTGAGTAAATTCCAGCAAAAAAAAATGGTTTTGTAGTGTATGTGTCCGGAAAATGTGACAAAAATTTTGTGTTTTTTTTATGTATGTTATTTTTAATTGGGTCTTTATTTATGTATATTTGTCTGTTAGCAGTTTATTTCTTAAACGTTAAGATGACATGATGAAATAGGGCTCTGTTGCATCTTTAATGCTAGTTTTCTAAATGAATTCACTGGACACCACCAAAGTTTACCTGCCAGTCAAAAAGTAAAATTAGGGGCAAACTGTTAGTGCACTGACAGACCCGACTGACCACGTGTTGTTACCATAATTATTTAAAATACTCAGATATGGGTAGAATGCCAACAGGCTTATCTTGTGTCCAATTTTAGGTCGGTCATATAATAATTACTTCACATGAATGAGCTGATAATTGACAATAAATTCAATTGAACATCAGATATATTTGGATATTTAAATTTCTGTGCTCTTAGAGGAAAGGATGCTATCATAATTGTAGACATTTAACCCTCTGAGCAGGTTTTTTTTGTCCCTATAGAAGTCCTATAGAAACAGCACAAACCATGGCTAGAAGTAGAAAGAACTTACGTGCAGTTTACCAACGTTACAATGCTATTAATCATGAAAAGAAAAAAAAACTAAAGATGATTTTCTTTTTATTTTCTTGTTCTTGAATATCTATTTATTATTTTATTTTACTGCTACCAATACTTGGGAAAAATGCTCTACCTACTAAAGATATTTTGCTACATATATTTTTAATTTGTTTCAGTGCTTTTCTCTTATCTGCTCTGCATAAACACAGCCTGCAGTTCAGCCCAGTTCAGCTAAATTGGCCCTGAATTTTTGTCATGTGACTGTTGGTCACAGCTGAGTCATTAATGGCTTCTGAGTTGCGCAGAGGAGTGTAGATTATTTTAGTTTTTTACAGAATCCGATTACTGCAAATTGTTTATTTTTGGCAAATTTTTGAGACATGTAGAATTAAGTGATTTTGTTGAAATATCAGTACACAACAGTAACAGTACACAAAAATCACGGTTTGGTATGTACCTGGGTACAGAAGTCACGGTTCGGTACAGTACGGTTTGGTTCTCAGTTAAGGGGAAAAATGAAAAAAATAAACCCTGCTCAAATCACTGTGTAAGTTTGACGTGTTGCCGGATGCATAGTTGAGGACCACTTCACAATGTCGACATATGGCTTTCGTCTTGTCCACTTGTTTTTCTCCTTTTTTGTACTTCACTGGGAAACCGAAGCGATCCCAAATGGGTGACTTTAATGACAGCGGAGCGTCTTCCAGCTCTCGCTTCTTGTTGTTAGCATTAGCCATCCCATTCGCTAGCCATACAGACTAGGCTTATCACAGAAGCGCCGGCAGGAGAATAAACGGTCCGTCACCTCCTGTGGTCCACTGGAAACTCCTACTTGTTTTTAGTTCTGCAATACTGTGCAACTTTGAGATGGAGAAGGTCCACTACAGCTGTGGGCACTATGAGGTTTTAAGTTTCGCAATTAAAACAATTCTGTACATTGGCCATTCTTAATAGTCTAAAAATTTTCATACCGTGGTACACCTCTGTACCGAACCGAAAGTGCCTGTACCATGCGGTTCAATACGAATACGTGTATTGTTACAACCCTAGATTTGGATCATTTTCTCAATGGAAGTCCATGTCACATAGGATTAGTTCAATGACTGATGGAAAGTTAAAAATCCAACGATTCTTTCTGTTTTCACAGTTTCTAGCTCAGATAAATGGTGTGATTTTGGTGATTTTGTAAAAATAATTTGCATTTGATACCTGCCGGAGGGTTTTGGAGTTCAGAGGGTTAAGCTGGTATTACAGGATTCACCATTTGTAAGATTCATTTCTTACAAAAAAAATTAAATCTTTTTCCCCCACACAGGTGTACACAAAAATAATAATATGTCCTCAAATTACAAGTCGGTCTTTGCTAGTATTTCTTACCACTTTGCAAAATCAACCAGTGAGTTTCGCTGAGGACACTTCATTCCTCTTTTGTCTGCCCATCATATTGAAAAGCGTGGCCTTGTGCTGGCTCAGGTTTTAATCACACTTCAAAATCTACCTTACTAGTTATACTGAGCTGTGAATTCAGATGAATCAACACAATTCAGATACGAGGTAGGCCGATAATATTCTATAGAAGCATCCAGGAAACAGACAGCTGGCAGATGAAAGGCCCATAATTACTGCCATAAAAAAGTGTGGACAGCTTAATTGGCAAATCAAGGATAACAAACAGGGAGGCACCGGAGGACACAGAATTAGAATCATTAATGCAGGAAAACAGCACAAAACCGAAGCATTTCCTTTTGTTCTTAAAGGCAGATAAAACCCATCTTTCTCTATGGGATGAGATGGTATTTTTCGGTTCATTTTCACTGGTCTTGGCATTTATTTCAGCCTGTAGAAATAATGCAGATGTGACACATTTGATTTTTTAGGTTTTAAATGATTTCTATTTTAAAATGTGCCCTCAGTGTGGATATATTTAGCAAGCCTATAATTCTATTTATTGGCATTTGGAGGTTGTATTTCATTGCCACTGAAGGTTCCCGCCCAACACAAATGATCCCCATAGTGTGGTAAAATAATTGCATGCTTTTGTTCTTGTCAGTTCATGTAATCAAACGCGTTTCTTATCTGCGGAGTGTTTCTGAACACACCCTCCTATTTGCAGCCTTTTCTTTCTGTGGAAGCCTGACCCCCTAAGAGCTTCTTAGAGACTCTCTCTCTCTAAGTGGTAATTAAGTATGCCCATTTTGGCTGGCCCCTTGACATTTCAGTTTGTTCACACTTCATGGGCTTAATAATTTTTTTGTCTTATCCCGTTGAAAGCAGGCTGTTTTGAATACTGTGGTCAAGTCTGTCGAAATGGGCCCCAGTAATTTCGCATTTTTATTATTTGTTGTTTTTCTTGAGTATTCCTGTGACATTACTTAGCCATTCACTGTCACCATTAAGACTGTTGGATTTTCACAAGGCTATGGAAAGCTAGTCTTTTTTCCACAACTATAAAGACTTTATGGCATTATCGAAGCCTTGAAACATCACAGGATGTTTTGCGATTGTTAAAATACATGTAATTTCTCGAAAAACACGGCCTTGGATAATGATGATGTTCATATTCGGTTCCTTATTTATTCATTCGTGTTCGTGTTTCCTGCTCTTTTAAGTCTTCCCTCTTTTCACTTGATGATGCCTCGTCTTTGTCTGTCTCTTCACAGGGGGATAACTCCTATGTGAAAGATCGCTGGTGTATGTTTGATGGGTTCATGGTGTTTTTCATCTGGGTCTCCCTGGTGCTGCAGGTGCATTGCAAAATCTACTATTACATATTACATTTTTTGCATCCACTATATATATTGAAGTTTTTCTATACTGCAAATTCCTGTACAGGTTGACGGAAGGCAGTTTATTAGAGCGTCTGTTTCACCTCTAATAATCAGTTTCTCTTTGTTGTAGGTGTTTGAAATAGCGGAGCTCGTGGATCAGATGTCTCCGTGGGGAATGCTGAGAATCCCCCGAGCCCTTATTATGATCCGGGCCTTCAGGATCTACTTCCGCTTTGAGCTTCCCCGCTCCCGCATTACCAACATTCTGAAGTACAATGCTTTCATGAGCATTTATATTAAAAATTGATAGACACATGTTAAATATGGGGCTCTGAGGTATGTCTTTCTGCTCTATTGTGCTTTTTGCAGGCGATCCGGGGAGCAGATCTGGAGTGTGTCCATCTTCCTGCTGTTTTTTCTCCTGCTCTATGGAATTCTTGGCGTTCAAATGTTTGGCACGTTCAATCATCACTGCGTTACTAATGACACACAAAAAGGGTAAGAAAGAAGTATTAAGAAGTGTAATTTGGGATGCAGAGAACTCAATAACTAAGCATTTTTACTGAAATATCATGAATTTAGGCCGTCTTTTATTAGCCTTAATGCATTTTTTGTTTAATTAAGCAATACTGACTACTGATGATATAAATTAATGCAGTATTTATATATTGTTCTTGGTAAAAAAAAAAAAAAAAAGCTGCATCTGACTTAAATTCACTCCAAAACTCCAGAGACCCAGATTTCTCTCAGGTTTCTGTCTCAATCAATTTTCTTATCGCACAAGCATTTGTTTCTTCTAACATGAATCATCATCACCAGTGGCGTTGTTCAGCATGTATTGCTAACAGCTGCATAGTTTAATATGCAGTGAATTGCAAATGTGATGTGAGTTTAAACCCTTGCTTCTCTTTATAATAATCTTGTTATGAGAGGGAATCTGCTTATATGTGCTGATAATAAAAGGCAATACTTGATAATGAATATCTCATTGGGGAGAGGAGATTCTGACTGTGACCTGCTTTGAGAACAGTAGTTTTCATCTGCACAATGCCATGGTTTTATTTAGCAAACCAATAAGGGGTCAGTATTTGTGTATTGGAGTGTTTGGTCCGTTTGGTTTTTAAAATGCATTAATTTAGCAAGCACATAGGAAAGAGCTCATTGGTAGGAAATGTTATTTATTTTGGTGGTCAGTGTATTTGTGCAGCAGCAAACTCAACTTCGGGCAACAAAATATATGAAATTTGTGTAATATAGCAAAAAAAATAAATAATATATAATATCTAATATAAGTGAAATGACCAATCATAATGTTGAAATCCTGTACAAATTCCTCTGTATACGGGCCACCTTATAGCTATAGAGTTAAGGCGTTACCATGTGGGTGCCGGTCTCCAGCAGCGGTCATGAGTTCGAGTCCGGCTCAAGACCCTTTGCTGTATGTCACTCTCCTCTATACCCCCTTTTACCCCTATCAATAAAAATGGGAAAAACTCCCCCAAAAAATACTTAAATAAATAAAATTCCTCTGTATACTACTACTACTGCTACTACTACTACTACTGTTACTGCTAATAATAATAATAATAATAATAATAATAATAATAATAATAAATAAATAAAGACATAATCAAGCACAAAAAGACACAAAACAACCACTAAAAGATGCAAAATACTTAAAAAGAGAAGCA
>OMNN01024507.1:0-41992 GCA_900302755.1 Chromis chromis
GATATTTTGACTGTTTTTTTATTTTATTTTTTATAATAATATAATCTAACCTTTATTGATCCCCTTGGGGAAATTCTTCTCTGCATTTTGACCCATCCTATTCAAAGTTAACCTTAACTATACGTACTAGGAGCAGTGGGCTGCCACGGTGCAACGCCCGGGGAGCAGTCAGGGGTTAAGGGGCCTAACAGTGGCCGCAGTGGGGGTTTGATCCTCTGACCTTCTGATCAGTAGCCCAGGGGCTTAACCTGTTGCGCCACCACTGCCCCTTTATATTATCTAACACTTGAAATCCTTCTATAAAACACGGCAACTCCCTAGAAGCAGGTTATTTCAGTTTCAGGAATACAATCTACCAGCTGCCCAAACCACAAGCAGAAGGATCTCACATATCAAAAGGACTGAGTCTTCACAGGGTAGCTGTGTCAAATGAAGAATCTTTCAGTGTTAAGACTTTTTTTTTCTCTCCAAACCAAACAAAGGTCTTCTTTGTGCGTTTTAAAGAGGTCCTCTAATGTGTGTAAATAAAAACTAGTTATATTGATAACTAGTGACTTGATTATATTTAGATTAAGTATGCCTTCATCTAACAGAAATGTACACTATTCAGTTTCCCTACATAGTTAGCATGTACAGCAGTCTGCTGGACAGTGAAGCTAAATCCACAGAACTTTCATGGAAACTTCTTTGGGGTGAAGCCACTGGTTACCATGGTCCTGGTGTCCATAGTAACACGAGGCCAATGAGGTGAGCAAAAGGGTGTAGGTCTGTACACTGATGTTTAACAGCTGCTTTCACAAACAGCCAAAGAATGACGCAACTCCCCGCACGCTCACTGATGGGACGAAGCGACTCAGCTGCAATCTGCTTCACAGACTCTTCCTTCCTTCAGCTGCTTCAACTGTCCATCTTCCCGCTAACCCTTTCATCTGTGAAGAGTGACGAATGTCTCCGCAGTCTTTTGTTTTCCATCTCCTCCTTCTCTGATCTGTCTCTCCATGTATTTTTCTCCCTCCTCTCTCCTTGTTTTTTTTTAACCTCAGGTGACACTTATTTCGACAGACTTCTGCTTTCCCAACTGCTGCCGCCTGCCAGAAGATGCCTCTATATTACACAGCTCCTGCCACTCCACCTCCTCCCTCCACAAAAGCCCATACATTCCTACAAACACAAACTGTATTGCATTCCTGTCTCTCTGCGTTACTGCAGTCATGCCATCTTGATTTCACAACCCCTCTATCACAACCCAGAGCTTATGAAATACTGGCCTGTGAGTGGGTTTCTGATATCCATATATCACCGTATGGGGCCAAGCTTAGTCATAAAATTGCACCATTTTCTGGAGGTGGTGCAGACGCTATATAACACCTATAGGTTGTTAAAACCACACAGACCGAAAACAACAACAGAAGCAGCCATAAAAATATAGTGAGTAGAGAGGAATACCATTTACAGTTAAGCTTCACGCGTCAGTAAATTTCAATTTCAAGTGCTGGCGGATGCAATTCCAACAGTTCAAAATGTCATTGCTGTGAATGTCTCCTCTTACTACAGTATTACGTTTTGCAGGTTTCTGGTAGTTTTTTAATGACTATTTTGTCATGTAATGAAAAAAAGCACAGGGATAAACTTGTAGGTACAAATGCTTGTGACTATATCCCACAATATGGACAAGCATGAACTAATTCGACATCACATCACCCCAAACCTGGCTTCCCTCCACTAGCTCCATTTTAGAATTGATTTTAAGATTTTATTGATGACTTTTAAAGCTCATCAGGGTCTGGCCCCAACCTATATATCAGAAATATTGACCCCATGCTAGTCTGTTAGCAGAACTTAGATCCTCAAGTGTGGCAAATCTGATTGTTCACAAGTCAAGGCTTAAATCCAATGATGACGGTCATTTTGCCTTTTGGCTTTGGAACGACCCACCTGAGGAGATAAGGCTCACAAAATCAGTGTCTTCCTTTAAAATCACTATTTTATAAACTTGCTTTTATATGATGTTGTCTATTTCATTTGTCTAACTCTATTACCATGTATTTATTCACTGATTTACTTATTATTATTATTATTATTATTATCTGACCCTTATTTTTATGATTTTACCCACTATTTTCTTTTATTCTAATTGTTCTTTTTCTTTAATTAGATATAGCATTTTTGGTACTTGGTATTCATTGGGTTTTGTTGTATTGTTCTTATATATACATATCTTTTATATCTTTATCTATATATCTTTTACCATGTTTAACTCTGTTTCTTCACTTTTGCTTCTGGACTGACCTGCCTTCTATTGTTCAGTTGCCTTCCTGAGTATCCTCCTTTCTTACTACATAAATTCAGATATTTAAAGGTGCTTTTTAAAATAAAGTTATTATTATTATCTATTAAATAATCGCTCTTTAACCCAAAAGGCATTATTTGTGCAAAGGTGTCAGGATAGTGGGTGCAATGATGGTTTTACCTGGTAATATCATAGACAAGGAGCGCTCCAGCTGCTCCTCTGTAGTAGCTGCGTGTTACAGAACTGTGGAGAAAATGCAGAAATGTTGTTTGAAGTAATGCATTCACAATATCACATGGTAGAATCCGACAGGGGAAGGTGAAAGAGGAACGGCCCCTTGGTTTTAACCATCATCATCAGTCAGGCACATCAATACTCTACTGGAGCTGCTCTGAGCTATTAGACTGTGACATCTCACACAGAATTGTGGGTGTAGTATGTATGTCAAACCCTGAGCAGGAAATACTGTAGGCTGTTACCGGAATCGCTCCTGCCCAGCAGTGTCCCAGATCTGCAGTTTGACTGTCTTTCCTCCAACGTTGACTACCCTGGAACCAAACTCCACGCCGATGGTGTGGTTGGAGTCCTGCTTGACTGCAACAGCATCGTGAAAAGGGAGAGAACATGAAACAGCAGCACAGCAGGACAACTAACTTCAGCACAGTTTATGTAGTAATGCCACTATGTATTTGTCCCTTGAAAAGTTATGCAGTGTTTACACAGAGAAGTCTTTCCACATAACCACAGGGTGTGCACTCCCATAATTGGAAACGTTTTAAACTTATCTTGTGTTGGTGTATTGTGCTTCTTTAAACTGTTACCTTCAAACACCTCATATCCACATTAAAGATTAAAAGGGAGCCTAGATGAGATTAACACTGAGACGTGTTTGGTTCCTGTGCTGTCAGTAGGAAGAGAAAGGGAGGGCACGTCAACAAACAAATGAATACACACATGTGTATGACTGGATGTATATGTAGGAGTTTTCATGTGTTTTTACAGAAGTAAAACTGTGTGGCAGCCAGTTTTGTTTACGAGCCATCCTCGGTGCTTACCAGCTGACTTATGAACATCTTTACAGTTTTAATGTTTGATGGACAGTTCAAATACTGTGCTATAAATCACACACTAACACTGAATCACAGGTTTATTAGATATACTTCTACAGCCCTGCAATAAATCTTGACTTTGTGAAGCTTTTGGTGTTCAGTTTTGTTAACACACTCAAAGAGGGGCAGATTTAACTCGTGCTTTGAAGGCATCGTCAGCCAGGTTGTTTTATTTTGTGCTGTACTATACAGAAAGTGTTATTTTCATTTAACCATGAGACTTACAGCTAGTGTGTATTTTCTTTTTAGATCCTGTTTGTGCAGGACCGCCAAGCCAGAGAGCTGTGGTATCGTGTGTTGTATTTGGCTGGCTCAATAATTACCTACTGTAAATGTTAAGAATCTGGATCGGCACACACTGCATCCTGCATCCACACAGCAGTCAAAGAATAACTTTCTCAGGAGGAACTTGTTGAAAAATTCAGCAGGGTCTAACCTCACAGCAGACTGAGAGGGTTTATCTGATGTGTGTGGCATGAAATCAGCAGCACAAGTTCATGACCCTTTCAACTTAAGTGTATCTGTGTTACTATACACTGAGAAAGTCGCTCTTTAACGACCCTGAGACTTACACTTGTTTTCAATGAACTGGTGGAGGAGGCAGGATTTCCCCGTCCCAGCACTGCCAATCACCAGGAACTTAAACAGGAAGTCTGCAAGCAGAGGAGAATAGGTAGAGATCAGTGCGACACCAACATCAGGAGTGAATCTACTACACTGTGCACTTCCCTCCCCAGAGACAATCCTAAGCTTTCCGCTTAATCCAATTGAGCTACTACTTTCACAGTATCCACCAAACCCAAATTAGCCTACTAATCACAAAGGCTTGCATGTAATCAGTATAGCGTGCCGCTTACGATTCTAATTTAATATGCTTGTTTGTCCTAGGTGGAAAATGACTGTGTCTGAAGCCTTGAAGAAGCACCAGCACTTAATAACACATGTCATTAGTGCAAAGCTGAAGCTTTAGAGTTATTAAACATGGCTTAGGGTAACGGACTTGCACAGAGATTGAATGACCAAAGCCAGCTGGTTGTACAGATGTTGTTGTTGTGGAGAGTTGCTCCTTGCTATGGAGAGTACAACCCAACCCACTCACATGATCCACAATGACTTAGGCCACTGATGTACAAGGATATCCACAGAACAGGCAGCCTTTGCGTGCTGTGGCCAAAGATATTTACATACATGCACTGTGCTGCAGCTCTGAGTAGATCCAAGAGATATACGACACGTGAGGATATGAAAAGTGGGTGCATGTCTGAGTGAGTTGTATTGTGAGAAGTAAAGACATAGACTTTTATCCTGCCCTCTTCGTCAGGAGGTTTTAATGTCAATTAAATGTATCTGGTTAAATAAAAGAAAGAGACGTAGTAAAAGAATAACAAGAAATTCACGAGTGAGGGTGTGTTCTTTATACTGTGAACGCAAATAAGGACTGCAAACTATACATTTCATCCTGAGAACCTGCTTTGTTTGGAATTTTAAAAACAGTGTGCAGTTTCGGTTTAAGCTTAAGCTCTGCAGTAAAGAACTGCTGGCCTGGCAAATCATTAGTGACCACAGTTGATGTTAACAGCCACGTGAACATGCTGTGAATATTCAGCTCCACACAAGGTCAACAGAAAGAGCACTTTAAAAAAAAACAGGAGGCTATGATGAGATTGATCTTTAGTTCCTGTGTTACATTTAAACTTATTATGCTATTGCTCTTGGAGCCACCTTCATCGGCCGACACGCACCGCACCACCATTTATAGTGTACCATTGTTTGTTGAAGCGGGTGTTTTCTCAAGCAACACAAGCTAGAGGTCAAATTCAATGGAACCGAACAGCTACAGCACAGTGAAGGTGCCTACAGGCACTTATAGTTTATTCTGCAACAGCAGTCAGCGTTACATCTCAACCACACATTGTCAGTGGTCGTGACAGCAGAACTGACAGAATCAAAGGCTAACAGCTCTGTTTTAAAAGCTTGCCTCAGCTTTTCAGCGTCTTCCTCAGCATCATATATTCCCATGTGAGATCTGCATACAGCAATCAAGCTGTCAATATGTCAAAGCAATGAGGAGAGTGGAAGGCAGCGCTGCCCTCTCAACAGCAGCCTCTCAGGCTATTGTATTCTTTACACATCAATATTAAATAACCCCCGAGGGAACAGAATAACACTGTTATCTGCATTCACTTACACTGTGACAACATTTAACACACTCTGGCCCAGATCTAAGGTTTATGTCTGATGTGTCCTCCCATTTACTAACAACGTGCACAAGGTATTTGCACTTGAGGTCAAATGAGATGTTTGCCTAATGTACTTGCATCTCTGTACTCCAAAAATGCAGCGGTTAATCAAAAAAATAATAATTTGTGGACAGATTATGATTTTTTTTTTTTTAATGCTACAGCTCCAGTATCTATAGACTTATTGCCCACATGGAGCAATTTGAACTACAAAACTCGGTTAAATCAGTTGTCTATAAACACCAAAAAAACTATCCAAAAACACAGGTCATCAGTATATTTTGCATTTTAAGAGTAGTGTCAGCCAAACTGGAGTTAATCTGAAAATCGGCTGCCATTGCAATGCTACACTACATACAGACACAACATTATATTGTCCTCATATAAACCACCATGTGTGACTACACGTACTGACCAAATACCAAATGAATCTGTGACCATTTAACATGTACTTATTGTGTTCATAATGCTTTTTGCCAGTTGCACCAGTGACCCTGCAGAACAGAGAGCCGAGGAGACTGAGACAGAAATCAATAAAAGGCTATTACAGCTCCCATTAGCGCTGCCACTTTTACATAAATACTGCCCACTTGGATAAAGTTTCATACAAGGAATGAGGGAGAGAGGGTACAAGCAGAAACAGATGGCAAGAGTGTGTCTGAGAGTGCAACAGGAGAGTATGATGGTGTGCCATTTCAAAACAACTGGGTCTACAGTGACAGGCCCATTGTACTACTGATACTATCAGTCTTTTTGAATGAATTTATGCAGAGTAGTAATGGAAATAAATTTCTCTGTAGCAATGGCAGCCAGTCATAATGTCAATGTCACTGACAGGTACAATTATGTCTTCTGTCAGCATTAGCATGTCACATGTATTAAACAAAAATATAAACGTAGCATGTAATAGCTTATTAAACTCTATCTATTCTTTTTAAAATAAGGGGAAAAGTATCTGTTGTTCCAGCACATTGCATCTCTACCACAGAACAGAAGTCATGAAACAAAAAAGTACGCACTGTACTGGAAATGATAATGGGCAGATTTAGAGTGGGGTCATAGACCAGAAATCTTAAGTCAGCAATGAGTCACACATCTCTGACGCAGAGAGTTAATGAGGTTGTTGGTTCTGGCATGTTGTCCCACTCTTTCTGAACGGCTTGGCGAACTTGGTGGACATTTTGGTGGACAGTATCACGTTGTCAGACACGTCCATCCAGAGCTGTCTCAAATTATTTCTTAGACCGGCTATGGCGCTAACTGATATACCAACATCCAGCATGCCAATAGCCCATTCTTCTATTTCTGTTTTCATCTGTGGCATTGTGTCATTTGAATAAAGCTGAATTTTAAGGTGGCCTTACAGAGTCAATGGTAAAAGGAGTGTATGTGTGCTAGTCACACTATCTAATCATTGTCCTTTCACACCACACCTGACCAGGGTGTGGATTAACTCAATGGATGAGAATTTGTCACAGCTCTATTAACAGCTTACAAACATGTTGTGCACATTTGGCTAAATTAAACCCTTCTCTTACCATACCAACAACATAAATTAGATGTATTACTTTTTCTGTAAGTCAGAAAAGAAGACCGCCTGTATGCTACGTTTATATTTTTGATCAGATCTGATCTTGGAAGTGAAATTACTGTGACTAAGGATGAAAACAGATGTGGCAGACCAGTGACACACCAGGCAGTTTCTGCTCTACAGGTATCGGTGTCAGGATCAGCCACAGCTATCTAACTTCCTCTTCTGGGCCTTGTAGCTGACAGCTACCTCGTATTAAAAAACACAGCACCTAGGACTGAATGAATACAACACTGTTTTAGCTCGCAAGGTCACCCATTCTGCTTGAATTACAACAAGCTAAGGCTACCCAAACGTCTGCAAGCACATTATTTGACATACTACAGTTGTATTCTGTCTAAAGTTTGGTCAACTTTTACCTGTACACGTCTCACTATATGTTTGCTTATGTTGCTGACCGTTTAACGAAGCAGTGCACTCCGCCATAGTGGAAGAGAGGTGTCAGTTAACACACACGAAGCACTCAAACTAGACCACGTAATCTGAATTAAATGTCAGCAGCGGATGTTAAATATCAACAATAAAGCCCACAGACAGCATGAGGTGGCAAAACCTAAGCTAACCACACAGCTAGCTACCTAGCAACTTTGCTAAGAGCCCCAGTCTGTCACATCAGACCACAGAGCAGAGTCTGTGTACCAGCTAGCAAGCATGAAATTAACAGTCTGCCCCGCACAAACATACCGTATGTCTCAGACATGTTGACCCTCGCTGTGTGAAGGACTCAAGCGGACCTTTTAACTGTTCTTTTTGGTATTGTGATAGCTGTGTGCTCGCTGGGTTCACACCTCTTAAGGGTGTTTATCTACGATGCTAGAGGTTTCCTTGATCCCTTCCTAGCTTCCTTTGCTCACAGACCAAACACGACGTAGCGGCTACGTGCTACGTCACTCGTCTTCTAGTAGTGCTACATTCAGGAGCCATTGGCCGTATGGAAATTTTGAAGAAGCAGCAGGGTTAATGCGGCAAAGGCGCTGAAAATTATGGAATAGTCGGGATTTGATGAGCTGTTTGAGACACATTGATTTTTGTATTCTTGCTGGAAATAACATAAACAAGTGACAAAAGACGGCAAGACAATGTGTTAGAAATGTTCATGATATTTTTCTACCAGAGTACCAACTCTGCTTGGAGCTACCTAAAGTATACGTGAATCACGTGACGACCTACCATTTAAACTGCCATTGTCTCTACTCCCAGCTCTGATTTCTAACATGGTTTAGAGCATTTTATTACACTATAAATTGAGAGCATTTAATTGCAGGTGTTCTCCAGTCAGTTACTACTTAATTGCAAGTCATGGCTAAAATAAACGAGCTTAGCGAGAGCCTCCGGTCGCGCATTGTGGCCGCACACAAGACGGGGAAAGGCTATAAAGCCATATCCAAGTGTTTCCAAGTGCCAGTGGCCACAGTGCAAAGCATCATCAAAAAATACAAGGAGTTCGACACTGTGGAAAACCTTAAAGGGCGCGGCAGGAAGCCAAAAGTGACCCCAGCGCTGGCGAGGATGGTGGTGAGAGAGGCCAAGATGAACCCAAACATCACCACCAAGGCCATCCTGAAGAATCTGAGCAACTCTGGTACCAACATCTCCAGACAGACCCTCCAGAGGACACTGCAGAAGGCTGGTCTGCAGGGACGCAGAACAAGGGGAACTACACTCCTCCAAGACAGGTAGCCTATAAAACACAAAACAGAGCTGACAGGTGCAGTTTTCCACTTAAAGCCAAAAACAAATTACAGCCCTGAAATGTTATTAAAGCATCAAAATGACTAAATGTCCTTCATGAGGATTATATTTCATATATTATAGCCCAAAGGATACTTGTAAATGAGATTATTTCCTAATTTTATATATAAACCCCATCTATAAATCATTTTAATTAGTGTGAACAAGGATGCCAAACACATACAGTATAGCCTAAACATCAGAAACAGCACTGTAGTATTGCCTGTATTGTAAATGTCATGTCTGATTGCACTCTAAACTGCAAACATTTTTTGGTGGTCACAATTACTTGTTTACAAGAAAAGTTAGAGTTTCACAAAGATATACTTTTGCCATTACAGCAGACATAAAGTCATGTGTATTTGGCATGACACTGACACCTAATTTGTCACATTCACAGTCTGTAAAAACTGTTATTTGTTCAGTCATTCTTTGTAAATTGCTGGATGCATTTGAAATCTGATTAAAAGAGAGACATGCAGCAAACCTAGCTGCACAATATGACTGCATGTCACAAAACGGAGGGGCACATAACTAAAATAACATCACTGAATGTGACAAATAATTATCTTGACATGGCCTGTTGTATATATATGAAACACACACGCATGAATACTGTCAAATTGTCAAGGATGGTACAATTCGAAAATCAATAAAATCAATAAGCAAAACAGAAAAGAAAAGAAAAAGTGAACACGTGTCTTGTGCTGACATTAATGCCAGTAAAACATACAGAATTGAAACTGAGTTGAGTTTAGGTGAATTAAGGGATGTCAATCAAACCTCATGCAGTGACGCCATGTGGAGCGTTGTAATAACACTGAAACAGAGCAATCAATCAGTCAATCAATTAATCAGACTTTATTTATATAACACTTTCCATACACATACAATGTAAGACAATGTGCTTTCGAGAACAAAAAGAATAAAAAACGATAAAATAATACCCCCGATGCAAAATTCAGAAAGGCAAAATAAGGCAATATTTAAAAAACGTGACGTGGTAAAAGACAATAAAATAGATAAAAAATGTCAAAATAAATGAAAAAGGTACGTCTTGAGTTACTTAAAAAAAAAAAATCTACATTCTCTGCTACCCTCAGGTCTTCAGTAATGCTGCTGAGAGACGACATGGGCTCTAATTACAATAAAGCCTCACCATGGACTTATGTTTTTACATTTGGTAAATACCAGAATACCTGAGGGTTCTGCAAGGTTCACAGGAAAAAATCAAATCTGAGAAATAGGTAGGACCAAACCATTAAGAGCTTTATAAACCAATTAAATAATCAATAAAATAAAAATCAATTCTAAAAGAGAGAGGTATCCAGTGATTCTAAAATTGGTGTAATGTGTGATGTCCTTCAAGTCTTTGTCAACACACATGTGCCCCTGAGTTTCAAAGCTGATGTAGTTGAGGTATATTGATGTAAATCAAGACAATACGGGATTATCTGCATATGTCAAATGGTTTAAGAGTAACAAACTAGCTTTGAATATCAACAAAACCAACTATATGATTTTTAGTGGTAAAAAATCATTTTCTACTAGCTCTAAGCTCAATATTGCCTCAGTTGAAATAGCTTGTGTCTCATCCACCAGGTTTCTGGGCGTTGTTGTAGATGAGAACCTAAATTGGAAAGAACATGTTGACTGGGTGACTATATATAAAAAATAAATAATTCACTGGGCATTATAAGAAAAGTTAGTCATCACGTTGATTCAAAATGTACACTTGCTTTATATTACACTTTAATTCATTCATATCTGTCGTATTGTAATATAGTGTGGGCAAGCACTTTTCCATCAACTTTAAATAGAATATTGATCTTACAAAAGCACTTTGTTAGAATTGCAACCCATTCTAAGCCACTGACCTCATCTGCTAATTTATTCCTCAAACTAAATTTACTTAATATTTATGATATTAATATTTTTCAGATTTGCATTTTTATGTATAAAATTCAGTACAATCAAACTACCTTGCCGGAACATTTCATTTTGTATTTTACAACTAATGTTGCAGTTCATAGATACAACACTTGTCAAAATCAAATGTTTCATTTGCCTAAATGTGCCACATCAAGAGCTCAGTTTTGTATCAGGTACAGAGGGTGTAAATTGTGGAGCCAGTTTTCACATGTTGTTGCAAATAGCACATCAGATATATCCTTCAAGAAATACTTAAGGAAATGTATTGTGGTATTGCATTGATATATATTGTCTTTTTTTTTTTTTAATGAACTTTGAATATCTGTATGGACTATAGAAGTCTTTTAACTTTCATTATGTTTATGTATTTATAAGGTGGAGGCTTTAAAACAAGTCCTTTTAGGTTTTCTGCCACTCCCTGCACTTTTACTGTTTTATTATGTCTTTGATTATTGTTATGTATGTGCAAAAATAAATCAAATCAAATCCGTATATTCTTCCTGGAGAAAACAGATAGCATAGTCAATCCTGCAGGTGACAGTAGTGTCTCTGTATTGGCAGATGAGCTTGATGGGCAGAAAACGCCAGCTCGATTTCTTAGCCTGCTTGCTTTTCCTGGTTGTTACAGAACTTTGGAGTGTAATTACATTTCCTCCCATTACAGCAATCCACAGATGGAAGGGATACACCAGGAAAGTGAAGAAGTGACAGTCAACCAGACAGAGGTAGAGCCTGGTTTGGAGAGCGCGCTGCAGGTCGACTCTCTCCACACGCCTCCCCCTGCTGAGTCTGACTGACTTTAGTGAGTGCTCTTTCTCATTATTGAATTGACAGCTTGCACCCAGCCATTGTCCAATGTGCTCCAGGAACTTTGGATTTCTCTCTTGACACTGACAAAAGCTCATTTAGGCTTTGCAGAAGTACAACTGGACGAAGAAGAAAGCTTTTGGTCATCAATTCTGTGGTCGGATGAGACTAAAATAAAGTTTGGTTTGACAAAAGAAAGAAGAAGCATTGAAGAACCCCATCCCCACAGTCCAGCATGGTGGTGGCGATGTAAAGCTTTGGGAGTGTTTTCAGCCGATGAGCCAGACAACCTTGTCAAAGTATCCTGAGAAAAGACAACATTAAGATTCTGCAGGAAAACTTGGCTCTCAGCAGCATAGGACCTTTTAACAAGAAAATTATCTTGTACAACCAGAGTGATCAAGAAATGGTCCACAGAAAAAATAAATTAACATTTTGGAGTCCTGACGTGGAGGGAGCTGAAGACCAGAGTGAGGACAAGGAAGCCTTCCAACCTCAATGATCTGGAGATCAGTGCAAAAGAGAAGTGGCCCACAATCCCAGTGGAGAGACATTGTTAAAAAATTATACAAACTGTTTGAATGAGGGTTTTGCCACTAATTACTGTATGTAAAAATGAATTAAAAAAAACAACAACAAAGGGAAAAGGAAAAAAGTAATTTATATCTCACACAATGTCTTGCTGTTCTTTGCCACTTGTTAATGTTTGTTTTCCAACCAGAAGAAACTTAGTGATCAAGTAAAAGTTCTTTATAACACATTGTTACACGTAACTGCAGAGTGCATGAAACGGGAGCTAATTGCCAGTACGGTAAGTTCAACTAGACAGCTCAATGTTTGAATTTAAATTAAATCTGTATTTAAATCTCTCAAAAATGTGTAATTGTTTATTTCTAAATTAAATATGAGATCCTAACAAGCTGTTTGTATCACAGTTCCTTTTTCGTTGTTTTACTAAAATTTGCTGCAAGTCGCTTTTCATACAGAAAAGAAGAAAATTGATAGGCAGCTTTAAATGGTTATCACCTGTCTCAACACTTTTGCGTACTCTTAAAAGTTGCATCTGAGTGTTCCTTTTATAGTTTAAAGTGAAACATTAGTGACTGAGGGTTGTCTTTTGTTATATACACCGATCAGCAACAACACTATGACTACTGACAGGTGAAGTGAATAACATTTATCATATTGGTACTATGTGGTGTTCTGCTGGAAAACCTTGGATTTAGGCATCCGTGTTGATGAAACTTAGACACCCAAATAAACATTGTCTGACAACAAGCACATTCCCTCATGCAAACGGCAATCCCAAAGGTCACTGGCCTACCCCAGCAGGAAAATGCACCCCACCTCATGGCAAAAACATCAAAGAATCAGGAACATATTGAGGAACATGATAATGGCCCAAGGTGTTGATTTGATCTCCAAACTTCCTAGACCCCATTCTAATCAAGCATCAACAGGATGTAGTGCAACAAGTTTGATTGACAGAGGGCCCACTGCACAAGCCAGAGTACCCAAAGGATCCACTGCCAACGTCTGGTGCCAGACCCCATAGGACACCCTGAGAGGTCCTCTGGTCTATGCCCAATGGTTCAGAGCATTTTTGATGACATAAAGGGGACCAACACAATATTAGGCAGGTGGTCATAATGTTATGCCCGATTGGTGTATAACTGTAGGTGCAATAGCAAACCACAAGGTGGCAGACAAAGATAAAGGAACTTGAGAGAAGAGTTTTCTCAAGGCAGCAAAGTTTAGTAAAACCTAGTTAGATGCCACTATCAGCACTGAAACTTCTGACATGATTAGAGATTATACATACATTTCATATTAAGCATTGTTTCTTTTTTAATTCTTTATGTCGCACTGTTACTCAAGATGTCTGTTATAGAATCTGATATGTTACAGATTCTGCTTGTTCTAACCTAAATATCAAAAACATCAGTACATGAATATGTCTTGTCAGGATCAGTCTGTGGTAATGGGGAGTTATGCATCATTGTGGTGTTTTTGGCAAACAGACGACTGCTCTTCCATGGAAATAATTACTCAAAGTAATGACTTTTGAGGTTTTAGAGGAATTCAGAATATCTGTTTTCTTGGTGTTTGCTTGTGCATTCATCACCTCGCCATACCTGCAGATACATACATACATAGACAGAAACTCACAAAGAGCCTGCAGGGTGTGGAGTGCAGGGCCGCCCGAGGCCAACAGGTGATAAATTACAGAGCCCTCCACTCTGCTACTATCTCTCCCAGTTCCTCCCTGCCTTTGTTCTTGTTTGGCAGATCCACTCATCCTCCCCGGCCTTGTTAAAAGCTCTTTTCACTGAGATTAAAGACAGAAGGAAACACAAGGCTCAGCATCGTGTGGGGGCACGGATGTTTTCCTAAGGTGGGCTACAAGAAAAGGCCTCAAAGGTGTGCAGCGGACTGAAAGAAAAGAGGGAGGGTTTTGCTTCCGTTAGGTGCTCTGCTTTCCTTTGTGGGCGCCTCAGTGCTCATTGTCTCTCTTGTCCTGTTTCTTGTCATCTTGCCCATTGCAGGTGTCATCATCAGAGCAGGTAGTTGTTTAGGCTGCAGGACAAACAAGGTGCTTGTGTTGTCAATGTGTAGGTTGTTTGTAGGTTTTGACTTTGGACTGCAAAGAGCCCGGCTGGATTCACGTGAAGGGGGGGGGGGCCCATCGCCCTTTTCAGGGCCCATCGAGACAGTTTGAATCCAACATCAAAACAAATGCATCCAGGATGAGCACACTGGGGAAGCCCCGTATAAAAGCACACAACAAACAATGAGTCATTTTCCAGAGTATAATTTGAGTGAATCACTTCTGGAGACAGGTGAGCCGTGTGGTCGGCTGGCATCGCCGTGAATTTAAAGGTGTTTGTCACGTCGTGAGTCAGAGCCTATACAGTAAAACAGAGGGATCCCTGCTGTTTTACGCACCGAAACAAAGCCGTGAGGGCTATGAAGTAAGGGCTATTAAGACACGAGGTTGTATAAACAGACTTAAGGTGTGAACGCATTAATGAGCTGAAAGCAGTGCAAGAATTCTGTGAAGAAAAAGTATTTATTTGCGGGGACAGACTTCACCTATAGAGGCAGTGTGGCTGCAGAACTTGAAAAATAATAGATCTAAAACTGTAATGGGGCTCTGGAACAGGCAGTTACTGTATGTGTTGAAGTGGAGAACGAACAGTAGAGGTCTGATTCAGACTGAGGTTGTATTTATGTACTCTACACACTCAGGCATCCCTTTAATTTCTACCCCACTTCACTTCTCTGCCCTGTTTTAGTCAGTTAACCCCTCATAGGTTGCTGCAGACTCCCCAGGCTATTTGAGTTACTGTAAGTAAAGGAACCGACACCTGAACAAAAGCGAGCTGCTGTCTTTGAAATGAGCGAGAAGGAAAAGAGAGCACATCTTCAAGTCACACTGAGGGTTACACATAAAAGAGAGCGGCCTGGCGTATCTTCCATATCAGGTTCCTTTTAGCTATTCATATCTCATGTCTCTTTCATCTTCCTATTATCAAGAGAGATGTAATGCTGTGGGCCTCTTACATTCAGCTATAAATAGACCACAGCCTACTGCACTGCATTTTAACTACAGAAATAAGGCCACAAAAAGATAACCTCCTATGTGCCCAAATTATTATTTCTATCATGTTTTGAAGAGATTAGACAAATATTACAATCATGTTGACAGACTCAGCTATTCAAACAAGTGCATGCATGTATTAGTTCTTAATATTTCTTTCAGCAAAATGATCATTTTATTGAAGAATTCAGTCATAGTTTAGTTCTGAAGGCTAACGTGTTCACAGAAGTCTACCCTCATAATAAGTCATTTTGACATAAAGGTTAAATGCAAAACTTTAAGGCCTTAGTACTTGATGTTGTGGAGAATGATCTAAAATAGATCAGAGTCATCACTACTTGCCCAGAGACGCACAGACCTATTGGTTTTCACCGGGCAGGGAAAGACATTCATTTGGCTTTCACTCCTACTGTAACTTGGAATTTGTCAGTTGTACAATAAAAAAACATATACTTATAAGATTTCTTAAATAGTAAACCACGTTGGATGGATTCAAAAAGGCATTAATAGCAAGAATAAGTTCACAGTTTTTGACGTGCAGTTAAAAACCATACTAAAATATCATTATTACAGCAGTTTTTGTTGCTTTATGATTCCTCCTGTTCATACTGACTATCGGGAGACCCCCGTCCAAATGCTGTATTAGTGTAACTGATGGTTGACAAAATACACTGTCCTCTTTCTGTGAATAAATGCATCCTAAAGTTTGATCAAGGTTAAAACAGACAAACCAACAAAATATCTTTGCATGCTTCTATGCCTCTTTTTGTCACCAGAAAAAGGGGAATTTGGACTAGATTGACAAAAACTTGGGAAGATGCTCACTTGATGACTCATATTAGCTTAAATTGAAAATGCATTATTACTCATAATGAGGATTGTGTCTTGCATCCCTTATGCTGAAGTCACTGTTTTCAAATTATTTCATGACAAGTTTAGAAAGGATTAAAAAATCCAGTTACTACTGACCGTTGCAATGTACATATGGCCGCGTCTGTACTATATCAAGATCGGTATGAACCAACACTTCTTAATCTGTGAATTGTGACTAATTATATCTAATTTTACAGATAAATTTACAGTATTAAAGTTGAATTTGACAATTTCATAAGAATACATATTTTTTAAAATTATGCTAAATTGACTAATTAATCTTCGTTGTCTTTTTATTCACAGCTACAGGTTTAAATGTTATATGACATTAGACATGCAAATTTACAATCTATTGTTGTAATCGTGTTAATATTTTCTGGTATTTCAAAAATACAGGCAAAATCTGTAAAATAAAAGGGGGAAAAAAATAAAAAATCTAAATTACATTTTTTTCCACAGTGTACCCTCAGTCTGTCATGGTTCATGTAGGAGGCCATAAAGAGGCACTGAGGTCAGACCAAGTTCCCAAAGAAAAAAAGAATGTTAGCGAGTTCACGGGTTCAAAGCAAACCCAAAACAACAACAACCAGGCATTTCACTAGTGGCCAATAGTTTGATTGATTTAACAGCCTGGAAGCTTTGCTGATCAGATCTGTTCACTGCACTCCTTATACATTTTCAAAGCTCCCCCCAGTGTTTTGATCACGAGCGAGCAGTTTGATCATGTGACTTTCTGGTAAATTTGTGTTATGTTTACTTCAAGTTAAAAGTGGAGTTCGCCTGTGAGTGTTGTTGGCAGCTCGTGTCAGTGGTGACTCTTCTCAAAGGGTTTAGTCACTGCAGAAACGTTAAGGATCGCTGATTCACTTCAACAAGCCCGGGTTTTGTTACTTGGATCAACACGACTATTGTGAGTTGATCTCTTGGCTGGTGTTTTTTGTGCTTGGCCATATTACCGATCATCATCCCTCTAAATGTCCTCTGAGCCTGCTGTGTTCCTGCGGGACATGACGAGGTCAGACCCCAGACGCCAAATATCAGCTCTGTACATATTCAGTATTTGCATAGTACACTAAATCCATTCCACATGAGCTGGCTGACTGAACCGAGGATTTATGACCCCTTTAAATGAGAGTTATGGAATATTGCAGCAAATGAAAACATTAAGGGCATTTTTCAAGAGTTTATAACGAATTTTCATAGACGTTTAAGCATAATTGCATTTCTTTAATACACCCAGTTGTCAGAATTAGGGTTCACATTATTAAAACAAATCCTCTGTTGCTGGGTTCAGCTGAGTTTACACTCAAGAGCTGCTGATTGCAGAGAGCGTGAGGTTACTTAAAGTGGAGACGTGGTCAGCAGAGGTCAAGGGTTAAGAGCGTGGGCAAGATCAGCTATGTTAGTGGAAAGAATCCCGCTGACCTCTCCACCATACATCTTCTGCTATCTGCTATCGGCTCTTTTCACCTCCGCAACACAAACGCTGCTCACCTTCCAAACACCACAGCCTGGAGGGAAAGGAGTGGAGCCAGAGGTTGTTTGTGGTCAGGTGTTTGGAGCAGACAAGAAGGCTTCAGGTTGTTTGTTTTTGAGGCAACAATATGTTTTCCACTTGGAAGTGAAACTAAAAGAAGTATATTCAACTTAACTTAAACAACAGGGCTCTTCACATTTTGTCAGAGTCACGTCAAACATGTCAGAGCAGCAGAGGTACTGGTTTAATAATGAAATTAATGATGTTTAAATTACGCTTAGCTGCTTCAGTTCCAGGGTCCTATTTTGCATGTTGGTCACACTAGCTGTGTTTATATCTAACTACCAAGTGAGTTTGAAGCAAATTTTTGAAATGCTGCAAAAAAATTAAAGAAAATGTGAATTAGACTTGTTTCTATTACCTGCTTTGAAGCACGTAAACTAGGCTGTGTAGTGTTGTCAGAAGGTGGTGGTATAGGCGATATTACAGGTTTATAAACAGAGTAGAGGAAGCCAGAAGCAAAAGCAATGCTGCGTCCAAAATTCCATACTAACATGGTATGTAGTACGTTAAACTAGTATTTGAGATTTTTTAGTACATCTAAATCTTTGGTATGAAACCAATGGTACGCAAAGTGCATAATATTTCTAATGGAATATTACAGTATGCAAGCACTGGACACCACGTTGGCGAAAATATCCCACAATGCAACGCAGTAGTGACGCATGCTGTAGTAGACGGGCGGACAGCAAGCAAGGCAAATATAACCTCTATAACTCTCCAATTTAGGTGCACAAACACGTTTTGCTTTGCCAGGTCGAAATGTATTTATTATTTAATTAGTTCTTGGTTAGATCACATCATTGTATGTAGACTCACTGTTGTGGTTGCAATGTTAACAGAACTGAGGAGAAGGCTAGCAATTGAGAGGTTAATGTGAATAATGTAACTAACATTATGTGAAATACATAAGAGGGGATGGGGATGTACAGCTAACTCAATCATATACTTAGGAAGGTTACCTCTTATTTCCCAGGGACAGATGAGCTGACAATCTTAGTGTGTTTATATCCAAACGCAATGCAACCATCATCTTTTAGGAAGTAATGAGATCGTTATGCTGAATAGTGCATCCAAAAAGATACAAACTACTGTTTATTCACACAACAGTATGTTTGATGATAGTCCATATATTGGAGTGTTGGACGCAGCCCAGTTCTTTGCCAACCGCTAAAAATCCCTGAGAAGAAACAAACAAAACTTTGGCCGTCTATGAGAGAAAAATGGAGTGAAATCTAAAGGAACTGTTTTCAATCGGGATAAAGCTGAAGTCATTCTTTCGTGTCAGCTGGTCTTGGCCACGTTTCATGTTGTCCAGAGGCGAAGACAGCGAAAGAAAGCAGAAACAGCTGATGATTCATGAGGGTTAAATGTTTGCTAGATCAGAACTCACTCAAAAAAGCCGTTTTCATCTCGCATCATGCGAATTAACTCTTTTTCAAAAAAGTCAAAAACCACCTTGAGTAAAGCAACGTTTTGGGGATTTTTACTGCTTCCATGAACTTTTTCTAATGCGATACCTCAAAATGTGAATTAAAATACATTATAGAAAATGTCACTGTCAGAGCCATTATTAATGATACTAGTACTTTTTCTACTGTTACAAGTCAAAATATCTAAAAGCGAGTTTATTTTGAACAAAAAAAATGTTTATCTTGGAAAACCCTGTAATGTTCTGCTGATATGTGTGAGATTTCTGTCTTTTGTCATTTAACATTTACTCACCTTCTAAGATGGTTTGCCTTTTTCAAGTCAAAATAAGCCTGGGAAGTAGATGAAAGAGCACTATTGAAGATTTTAGTTGGTGTGAGACAATTATGTGCTGGGGGAGGGAAAGGGAACAATGAAGAAACCTGAATGCAGCAAGCATCTTGAAAGAACACAATACACTGTTTTACTCTGCAAACTACTACTATAGGTTCCTTTTGTTGAAAACATGCATTATCCTCAGAGGTTCACATAGAAATGTTACTTTCACATGTTGCATCAGTCAGTTCTGTTAAAGCTGGGGCTCATCAGCCGAGATCATTGCCGAAATCACAGGGGGAAAAACATTACCACATGATATTTCAATTAGCAACATGTCCTGATGTGTTCATGTCTTCTTGGCCCCATTAAGATAATCAATCACAGTCACAGTGCTGCACGGCTGCTGGATGCAACTTGTTAAGGAATCTTTGCATGATGTCATTCACAATGTGTGGAATTCATAGAGAGCTGCCGTGAAGATCATCTTGCAGCTCCCCCAGGGTAAAGAGTAGGAAGGGTAGCCAGAGGTGGCACATCTCTTCGCTTCTGAAGCTGTCTGTCAGCGCTTGTTTGCCTCTCCACTGAAAATAACTCATATTTCTTCATTTGGGGGGGTGTTCTGCAAGTGTGATTGTCAGGTCATCTTTCAGCAGACACTTAACTGAAAAAACAGCCCGACCCCAGAAAACATCAAGCCTTTCATGAGCATGCCAGACTGCACGTACACAAAGGCTGATGTTTGCTGGGAAGAAAAGGCTCCTTTGCATTGTATCTGTGTTTGTGCAGAGGAGGGAGGAAAATCCCTTCTCCCCACAAAGCCTTATTCTACAATCTCTCTCTCCAAAATGCATTTCTAGTATCTTTGTAGAGCAAAAACAAACTCCAAAACATCACAGACTAATTATTAGTTACCCAATCTGTGCCTTTGATGTTATCTTGCTCTTTCCTGAATTGCTTTCTTTACCACTAACTTCCATATCTCAAAGGTTATCTCTCACGTTCTCACACAGGCACAGTGCTCTCATATACCTCCCTCAGGCGCCAACATATGCCTATCTTTCTCCTTCCTCTCACACCTGTCAAAAAATATGAGAATTTATCCTCTCCATAGAGATTTAATCCCATAATTATTTGATTCTCACACTTTGTTATATAAAGAAAACCTGAATCGCCTATTTCAGCCTATTACATGTATGAAGTGAACACAGATGTTGCGCAAATCCCCGCCTGTAGGGATAATTATGAGGTGAATTCTCAAATGATTATGCATCTAAATGACAGCATGTTGCTAAAACAAATCTCAAACTGAAGTCGTTACACAATAAAAGCCCCTGACAACAGGCACAATGTAGGTCAGTGGAACTTATCAGTAATGAAATCCAAAAGTGTGCATGTGAGCAGGAGCTCCGGTCCAAGTCACGGTGTTAATTTTGTCTACTTGCAAGTTTGTGCATGCCCTTGGCCTGTCCTGAAGCAAATGTGTCAGTGAGAGAAAACAGTCGCCTCCAAAAGGATGATGTCAGGACAAGGCCGTGATGGATGACATCACTGACGTGTCCACAAATCGGAGATGTCTGTGCAAATCCCTTTGTCTCTGAAAAAGTTCTAATAATCTCAGTCGAATTACTCACCACAGAAATGTTTGATATTCACTGTTTGACTCTTTTTTTCATTGTAATTCTAAACCAGTGCTCAAATAATATGATATTATTAAAGCAGAGATACAGCAATATGGTTTTGTCAGGTTTAATCTATTCCTTGTACAATTAGTGCTGAAATTAAGTGATGACTAGAAAGCAAAAAATGCTGTTACAGATCATTAAATGGGTCTGCTTCCAACTGTTTTGTTTAATTGTGAAGTAAACATGTTTTGATTTTAAGCTGTTGCCTGCTAACGGCCACAAAACATACAATTTCAATACATAACTTTGTGTTCTCTATCATTTCCATGTGCATTTTGTACGTTTTTCATACATTTTATGAATCAGAGAATAGATAATTTAACTAAAAAAGACAATAACTGATTAAATAAAACAAATCTATAAACTTAAAAGAAGTACGGTGAAAAGTTTTAACCTGCTAATGTGTCCTAATTCCACCTCACAAAATCCCCTCCCTACTTGTAACAGGAGAGAGGGCCATTGACCTCAGAATGTGGGTTAAGCTATGGCTTGTGGGGACACCCAAAGGCCCAGGTGTGCAACACCTGCGCTTTGGTCGGACGCTCTCATGCAGGTGAGTGTGTGTGGCTCACCCTCATCCTGTCCTCACCTCTCACCTCCCCCGCCGCTGCCCTCCCTTAAGCTCCTCTAATTGTGCTCTCATCCCACATCCCCTGAAAAAACTCCAAACACAGACTCTGCCCCGCCTCATGCTGCTCTTCTCTTTCTTCTGCCCTTTTCTTTCCTTGTACCGCAATTTGCACTGTGTCATTGTGCAGCTGCAACTGTGCGTTACAATAAGGTATGTGTCTGTATACTGTGCATGTTTTTAACTTAAATGTATGTTTCACTAATAGAGTATGTTACCCTAAATCACCCCGGATGAACAATCTCACAAAAATAAAGAACCTCAGACATAATAGTAGACTAATATTTACTGGTGGGAAGGGAATTCAAAGTAGTTTTGAAATGCAGCTACTATTTTACTGTATATATTACTATATATTATATACTACTATAAGAACTAAAGGGGAAATAAAACAATAAAAAATCAAATAAAAGAACATCAATCTGAAAATGATGCTAATTTTCACTTAAACTAACTCCTTTACAATATCTCACTGCAAAGGCTGCATATTGTCAGTTTTTAAGCTGATATATGGCAAATTTGTTAGCAAACACATCCAGCAGACTCACAGCAACACTAGTTTCATTATGTGTTGAATAAATAACCAGTCTTCTTTTAGCCTCCACCAACTCCTCAGGGAAAGTTGAGATTCTTTAGTGGCTAAATGCTCCATTATGTTCACCAGCTAGTCATTGACTGCATCCATTTGCAAATAATGTTAAATGACAGCAGTAAAAAGTAAGTAAAACAGTGCACAGTGAACAAATCGAAGGAAATAAATCAAAATAAGTTCCAATAAAGCAGTGTAGTGAGCTAAAACTGCAGAGATGGGTGATACTCCTCACAGTTGATGCATTACTACGAGCAACCTGGACACAAGTAGTCAAATGACTGATTGTTAATATAAGCAAGGGCACTTGGAGAGCATATTCTCCATCAAGGCCAATGCCCCGTCTCACAATTTAAAGGAAAATGGCCCAGATCAGCAACAAAATGTAATAGGTTCTTTGCCAAAAGTCAAAGCCCTATTAAATTTGGCTTTGCATTTGCGTAATCTTGCTGAAAAACAGACAGATAGACGGATAAAACAGATGCCTCTTGCTTTGGCAGAGGAATTGACTCCTTGTTGTGATTTCTGTAGATGTGAGTTTCTATTTAGCTTTGATGTGCTTTTAAGTGCTGTGATGAGATTTCTGTCTGGGACGCAGAATTAAAACAGTCTAAACAAAATGATATACATGATAGCAGGTCTTCTCTTCGAGGTCAGCTAAGGATAAAAAAAAACACCTTATTGCGGTGAAGTTGTGATGATAAGTTTGTCTTATGAGTCCAGCTGCAGCTCTGTCCTTACTTCCTCTCACTTGTAATTGCCCTTCACCTCAAATCACGGGGTACGTGCAAACAAAACTGTCTCTCATTTCCAGCAGGAGTGTGCCTCTTGTGTGTGTTTGCTCTAACCACCTTTTCATCATCTCCTCTCGGCCTTGTGTCCCCACTGCAAACATTAGCCACAGACCTGTCACCCTGGCTTAATTAAAAGGGTAAACTTGACTAAACTGGTCCAACCAGCTTTCCCCCACCGGTCTTTGTCCTCTCTGTCACTATTTTCCAGAACAATTTCATAAAGGCTCGTTTCCTTGAAGGGTCAGGGCTGCCTTGTATGCCTCAAAAGACTCTCAATTAATAAAGTTAAACCCCAGTCCAATAGCAGGCCTCTGGAGGCCAAAGATTATATTAGCTGGCCGCACCGCTCCGAGTGGCACGCCTCCAGGGGCCTGAATGGTGGCTGCACAGGACACAATGGAGCAGAAGGATTATCTTTTATAGCAGTGACTTGCTTTGAGGGGGGTCACGAGTTCTTTTGAGTTCACCTGGGAAAGTGGCAATTTAGTCGATCCCTTCTTTAGTTACTATGACAACAGTGTCTCTCTCTCACACACGAGTGTAAACATGCATCACGTTATAATCCACTCAATCCTGCGATGATTTTACCACTCAGAGCTACTTTGAGCCACTTCTCTCCTGGAGTTTCACACGCTTCATTTCTAATTTAACCTGCTCATCTCCTGTGACAAAAGCAGAGCTTGAGGCTATGACAGCTCCTCCACAGGGACCCCCTCTCCACCAGAAGACCCGCTCCTCTCTCCCTGGTCCTTCCCCCCTCAGGGCAGAAACAAATAACCTCTGCTGGGATTTCTCAGCGGGAGGCTTCAGCGGCGCAGAGCTGCTGATTGCGTTCCCGTGTCCAGCAGCTGAAGGGATGAGAACCTTTTGGTGTTCCTCAAAAGTGCGACTTCACCTTTACAGTAAACAATATGAGAGCATATGGGCAACATGTGGAGCATACCTCACAAGATGCTTGCTTCTTCGCCTCTCGTGCAAAAGTTTTCAATGAAAACACAACTGCTCTCTCATCTAAATGTGGTATTGATTAGACGCTAAGCCAAATTTCGCCCTGATGTTGCGATTGCAGTGGAAAAGTGTGTTGGGTTTCCTCTTTGATCGCCACAGATGTAACCAATAGCAAGAGTACACAGCATGCAAAACTAATTAATCTTCATACGATGGAGGGAAAAAAGGTTGCTCAGGTGGAAAATGTCAGATGGGGGCCGTGCTCTCAGGTGAAATTTAGCTGTCAAGGATTAAAAATGGAATTAAAGTCTTAGGAAAGTCAGGTGGAGACAGCTCGGACGTAGGAGGAGGCTTATTTGGGGTTTGTTTGCCTGTAGCCATGCTGAATCAGCTCCCTCCGTTCTTGATTCAGAGCTGCAAGTGGCTGCCGGCCAGGACAGGCAACCCTGGTGACCCAACTTCCTTCACCTTCTAGACAAATAGTGACTCACACACACACACATCTTTTACTTTCTAGACATCCATACACACCAAAGCTTGGGTTAGTTATTGCATGTGCACACGGGTATGCATGGGTGTGTGTGTGCGTTTGAAGCCCTTTCATTTCCTCTGTAATCTCTTAATCATAGAGCCCACCTGGGGGCTGCAGCCTCTGTTTGCACAGCAGTCACTTTCCATGATGTCACTTCCCCTCCCAGAATCCCCCCCTACCCCCAACACACACACACACTTGCTGCACACACACGTACCCAACTAATACCTAGTTCACTCAAAATATTACTTAACCATAATTCTGTCTTCTTAATCAAACTCAGTTACATACTAAGTAGCAATGTTTCAACATCAGTATTTAAAATCTAAATAAGAATGTTGGTATTTGTAATATACACATTGTTTGATTAAAGTTTAAACAACACGTGAGCAATGAGAGCTGCCAAGACTCTCAGATAACATCTTTCTATTTTTTACGTGTTTGTTGTTGTTGTGGCCTTCAATAGAGACAAAGAGAATAATGAGAGAGACTCAGGAAGTTTACTCTGGACTTCCATGGATTGTCTTCATCTCCAAGGTTTTATTGGGATTCAACTCAACAGGACAATTGGTCATAAGAACTAAAGAAATATAGAAAGATAGAAACCAGTTCATTGACTGATATTTAGTGAGAAATAAATGACATACAAATTTAATGCATATTTAACTTAATTGTTTTCCCTTATATGTTGAGATGTAACATAATTGCTGGCTGGATTACTACATATTAATGAAGCATTCCATTTATGAACTGCAATAGAGGCAGAAAGTGGTTGGGGTGGATGGTGGGCGTACAAAACGCATCACTTATATTATTGCTGTTTGGTTTAGGCAATAACAGATTGTGCTTGTAAGTAAATTAAAATAAAAACATTGTGCCTTAAATTACTTTTTCTGTATTAAAGCAGCCCATGACCTTACCCTAATGTTAACTAAGTGTTAAGTGCCAAAACCTTAAAAGGGTTTGATATTAATGTATTTATTGGAGGTGGATATCATAATATCACATATTGTGGTAGAAAAAAAATATATCAACAAATGCATTACTGATGTGTTCATTATCAACGTATTTGCAACTTGCCAAATGTGTGAGTAAACAATGCCCTTGGAAACACTGGTCAGATGGTGACATTGTGGACTTGGACAACAAACTTTTCTTGACTATATTAACAGCAAATATTGTGCAGTTAGAATTTTTTTTAGTTTTTCCTATCAGACTTTCTGTTGTAATTTAGTTGTATATAAACATAATTTCTAGCAAACTGGCTCGTCCTTCCACTATAATTGGTTATCACCTGAATTTGGTGCACTGAATTTGTCATGATGTAGAAACAATTCACATAGATCACACAGTTTGTACATTGTGTGATCACAATTTACACAATGTGCTTTTAAATAAGAATCTAAAAAAAGAAATCCAGAAACCAGTTGAAGAATCTCACAGTTTATCCATATACATTTTTCTGCATAATGTTCTTTTTACTTGTCATGCTTGTAATCACATGTGTGAAGACTTAGAATCCGATAAAAAACATATGTATATAAGAAATGAAGAAAAGTTCAGAACAGTTAAACTGTAAGACTATTGTAAACATCACTCACGATAGGACACCTGTTTTACTTTACTGGTTCTCTACAGGCCTTTATGTAGTCTCAACAACATGGAAACTTTTATAGAAACATAACATCATCCACAAAACATTGAAAAAATTGAGCTCTTTTTCTGCTCTATAGCACACAGCAACACAACACAATGCACACTATAAATGAATGATGTCCCTGCAGGGCTGTGCTACTGTAAACAAACCTGCAGAACAGGAGTGGAGCTTCGCTGCCATAAATGCTCCTTTTGTCTGCATGTGTGTGGAACAAAACACAAATCTATCAGCACATATGGATTTGGAAAGAGGGCATGTGTTTTTCAATTCAAGTATGTTTATAGGTTTGCTTGTGTGTGTGTGTGCGCAACTTATGTGTGTGTGGTTGAATGACTGCACACAGCTGTGTAGAGAGAGACACTGTTCTGATGTTTCACTTACTGCTGGAGGGCAGAAATACACTCTCACACAAATACAATGGTGCACCTAGATTTACAACAGCCACATATCATAGTTTTATAGGTGAGGCGGTGACAAAAACCTGCTCAATGCATCTTGTTTGTAGCAGTATTGTTCCAGTTTTACTATACGTCAAAAACAAGTCTGCATTTTGTCCACCTGTCCCTAAAAATAACTGTTTACCAATTTCCTTTTTGGAAGCTTAAAGTTGGGAAGTTCCTGCAGAAAACCGAAACAATGATCTGAAAGGGGCTGAAAGCAACACGGATCTGAACTTTGTTTTAATTTTCACACGATACCAGAAACCCTCTAACATTACATGGTATTATATAACTGAATTTTAATTGCACGTACTCGAGTTTTTATAATTACTATGTCTTACAGTGGCAATTGTGCACACATAATGGGATTTTTCTGGATCAGCACATGAAAGCAAACAGTCAGAACTTGAACGTCACACCATAAATATGCACCACGCAGAACACCGTCTCGCCACATTCCCAATTTCAGTCAATTAGTGTCTCATACTTGAAAGAAAAAACACACTCCTGCCCACTGCCTTGTTTGATGCTGGAGTATTTACTTACACCAGTTTACAATTATCTCGTACTGTTGAAAGTGTCAATATATGCAACACTTTCAACCTAAAGACCAAAACAAAATGAACCCCTTAGTCGATATTCAAAAAACTGTATAAAAAAAACAGATGTGCTTTTAAAATTCAGTATTCCCTTCCAACGAGGTCTCTGCTGGACAGAATCAAGGCCGTCATTTTTAAAATACACAGCAATTTGCCAGTAAATACCAGCTTCCACGATCCCTCGGAATAAATCACTTTAAGCCCCTTTGACACAACACTGGCTAGACAGTCCCTAATAAATGCCTCAAGTTAACACACACTCAGCGAGGGATCTAGGTTGCCACACACATATACAGACATCAGACACATTTATACACATAAGCGCATGAACAGAGACGAGTACACACACACTCTCCCCCCATCATCCTGTACGGCGTCGCTCTTGATCCCCTCAGCCTAAGCCAGTCTGCTCTGCCTCCCTCTCAACCCAAACAAAGCGCACGTTTGGAGAAGAAATTGGTCCGATAAATCACAACTGTAACCGACACCAGCACCACGCCTGTGTTTCTCCGTCCCACTGACCCCAGAGCCCCATTAACCGGCTCGAGTTGGGTCCACGGGAGGAAACGCGGCAGCCCGAGCTCCTTCCTCTCCTCCCTGTTTGCCTCAGCCCAGCACACGGTGTAGCACGTTTCCCACACACTGTTGGGGTTCACCTCTGACTTCTGACCCTGAAGAAGTGGGGGGGATGGATGGGGAGACCACCCAGTCAGGCTCTTAGGGGGCCCCCTGGAGATGGGATGGCTCAGGGGTGTGGGGCTAAGACTTCAGGGGATAGGGAAGGAAGATCAGAGACATGTATTTGTTGGTGGTGGAGGCGGGTTGGAGTTGAGCGGAGGATGGGGAAACAACAGTGAAGGAGGGGGTGAAAGGGACTTTAAATTTTGTGAATGGGTGTCGGGGGCCCTAAGTGCTTCATTAAATGACCAGAGGACAGACAGAGGAACACTAAACACTGACATCTGGGAAAATGCTCGTCCCGAAGCTCGTATCTCTCCTGCCACACCTGAGGGAGGAGGGGTCTCACTTGATTCACGAGACCTTGCTGCTCTGCATCTGAGAGATGACGATCTGCACAGATTGAAGTTAATTACGGTCGATGCTAGAGGGCCAAGTGATAACATTAGTGCAGGAGTGAGTATGAGTGATGGAGTGAAGATAGACTGATTGAGTCACTGGGCTGTAAATCTCCCTTTATCGCCCACCAAATAATGATCTTAAAGCATTCACTCAGGCAGGAAGACGTGCCAATAAAACTGCCAGATTGTGCCGACACATCATCAGACTGCAGAACCTCGCTGGTGTTACTGAAAGGTTGACTATTTTTTGTTATTGTTGCACTGTCATATTGACAGCATGTATTTTTAGGGTCTAAGATTTGAAACCATACCACAAAGGAAACCCCATATTTCACAAGAGCAGTGGAAGGTATTCATTGAAAATTAGCTGAAAACATTTAACTCAATGTAAATCTACCCAATGTACTCAACAGGCTACAGCACTTAAAATCACCACAGCCAGTTGCTTTTGGTAGCTAAAGAATAAGGCTGATGAGGAAATGATGTTATTCTACATTTTTCTTCTTGTCAACAAATGTCACTTAAAGACAAAATCAGCCTTATTGTTAGTTTATCTGAATACTTTTTGACTTCTTTAGCCTCTCGGTTGTGCTGAACCGATTGGTTTCTACTGTAGACCAAAAAAGATATTGCTTAATTTTTAAAAAAAAGTTGCTCATTCATTTCATAAAACAGCTGATCACAGTAGCTCCCAACCAGGAATAAAATGTGCATTTCTTGGAGGTTATTTTCAGTTGTCAATTAATGCACATTTGGTGATGTAATGAGTCTTCAGAGCAGCAGGAATGTGTAGCATCACCATATTTATGGTAATGATAAAACAAATGATATAACCCTGTGCAGTGGTGATGCATGTCCCCGACTCATGTATATACATGACACATAAGGAGCTCTATCAGGCTTTGGCCACACAAACACTTGATTATGCAATCAGTTCATATGGAATAGAATAGAATAGAATTTATTTTATTGTCTTTGGAAATTTTGCAACAAAATTAATAAATAATCTGTCATTGCATTATAAAAAATATGTTGTTCTAAATTCATATAGTGAATACTGGTAAAATGTGTCACTTTCTGAAAATGTGTATTCTGAAACAATTTGAAGAATCATTTTAGTGCCTCAACTCCCAACATAACAGTTTTTATAAGCATCAACCCCCTTATTACAATATACAGAAAATAAACTGTACTAGCAAATGAGAAGACTTCATTGTTAAAATGGGACACCATATATTTTAATATAAATATAGACCAAATAACCATACAATGAAAATGCAACAACACAATTGAAATACTGATGTGGACCATTGAAAAGTATTTACAGTACCTTTGTTTTGCCCTTTATTTATTTATTTCAAACAGGGTTTTTAAATAGATTTAAAATTTTACAGAATTTCCCCTTGGGGATCCATAAAGTATTTCCATTCTATTCTATTCTCAAACTATTTTAACTTTGTCAACAACATAGGCCAACTTATTAATTCCCTTAAAAATACTCACATTTTATATTTACTTAGATTATTTTATACATGTTAGGAAAAGAAGTAAAATAGCTACAAATAGCTTGCCAGAGTTTTAGTTGGTGTGTAAGTACGTGAGTGAAAACATGGCGTCGCTAGCTTATCTTATAGCTTATCTTATAGCTTATCTTATAAGATATTTAAAAGAAATTACATTTGACCTCATTTAGAAATTAGATTTCTTTTAAGACTGCATGTAATTATGATCCTCAGAAACATTTTTTTCCTATCAAAATGACTGAGAGCAGCATTTTATTTTGACGGTATCAGGATGTCCCATTTTAACAATTCGCAAGTGGCAAAATGGGATGCTTAGAAAATGTATGTTTTTCGTGTAGAATAGATACTTATTAGTTTTGATAGATAATTACATCCAATTATAAAATAATGAATCATACAGTGAATATTTGCTTACTACTGTGTGTCACTGTATGTAATGTGAGGCCCACTTTAATGATGTCATACCTCTGTGACCCTTTTTTATTCATCAGAAGGACTGTTCAGCAACATAAACATTGGTTTTAGGCTATTTTATACATTCCTTGAAAAGATGCTCCTTTTGAAGCTTAATGGCGTGCATTATAAGGTATAGATCAGCTGTATGATGATGCATGACAATCATATTTGATCAGAAGATGCATACAGGTTGTGGTCCTGACTGTGTGTCATGTCATGTTTGTTGATCTGTGGCAGGTCAGCCGTGGACACAGCAGAACACATAACACATGCACAGGGAACACAGGGGGAGAGAGGAACGGGCAAACAAGGTAATAAAGAAAGAGTGACAGTGGAAGCAGAGTAACAAAGAGTGTGAACACAAAAAGGTTTGACAGGGCCGGGGTAGGAATGTGCCGGCAGGTAGCGCTGGGGCCCAGGAAGCAGGGAGACATGGGAAAACATGGAGGGGGAAACAATAGCAGCGGTGTGTGTATGTGTGTGTGTCTGTGTGTCTGTGTGTCTGTGTGGTTGGGTTAGGAGGTGGGGGGCAGCGGTGCTCAGGGGTAGATCGGTTTACCCACCACCACTTACCTGCTCAGCACAACACTCACGCTAGAAGCAGGCCTCAAAGGGAGATGCATCAATGGCTGCTATTCATATCAGCACAGGAATGCATGTATGTGTGTGTGCACGTGTGTGTGCATGTCTGCAAAAGACTTCAGCCGTTGATTAATTGATGCAGAGATAAGGTGTGGAGGAGATCTTTCAGACGTGTGTCGGTCGCATTCTGAGGTAAATACCAGTGTTTGAATTACCTGTGTGGTTTTTAAGCTCACAACAATGTAATTTCCTCTCTTTCAAATGAGCTGCATGCTGCTCTCTAATTAGACAAAATCACATGTTAGAAGATCATGTGAAGTTCTTTATCACACACCAAAATCTCATTTAGACATACAGGTTATGATGATTTTGTTCATATCACTCGAGTCCCTGGAGCAAAACATTTGGTGTCACCGGCGGGGGATTTTCTTCGAGGGGATTTTGGTGATTGGTCTGACAGCAGAGAGATATTGTGTTTCCAATATTTTTCACAGGTGCTTTAGAACTTCTCGTATGAATCCCCCTAAAAAGATCTGTTTTCACAAACAAGACATATGGAGAGCTAAGATTTCATCTCACACATTAGGAAAGTAAAAAAGACAAAAAACAGCTCTATTTTAGTCAGGTCTATCTCCAAAATTAACAATATTGTAGGGTTTTAGCCACAAGTTTTATACTAGTTAGGCTAAGTTCTGTAAGTTATAATACCGTTGGGTCTATCTTTATTACTACATTGGTTAGATTTGTTAACTTCCTGTGGTTGAGAATGTATTATCGCGCGAGTCTGTGAGACTTCTGTGTGTGTGTGTGTGTGTGTGTGTCTGTTCTTCCCGGCAATGAACATGGCGGTGGAATAAACTTTCGGTGACATTACAAACGTCGTGTTTTTGGCAATTTCAATATTGTTTTCCATGATTTGTAACACTGTAGGGTCTCAGCCTTAGTATGTATTATATTCAGGTCGAGTCGTATTTTGTATATTTTTTATAGGGTTTAATCCCCAATATGTAAATTTCTCATGTATAATCACACCTTAAATAACACTACAAGGCCTTAACTACAATGTTTTGCCTTGGTAGGTTACTTATAATACCATACATTATCCTTTTTACTGGAAAGCACATCTGTTGTCTTAAAGGTGCTACATAATATAAATATAAAAATATTGTCTTGACTTATATTGACTTAACTATTTCATCTTGTTTATGCTGCATGTTTGTGATCTTATTTATTTGTTGAATTTGTATTAATTTTTTGTCTAATTTGATATTTGTGTTATAACTTTGTTTTAAAAGGTGCTATACACATAAAGTTATTATTATAAATACTGCTCTAAAGTTTTGAGGTACATAAGTATTTCACTTTATACTGCATTTCAAATAATGTCTTTTGCTCCACAACGTTCATTTGATAGCTTTTGTAACTTTGCGAATTAAGATTTTACATTTTAAAAAAAATACATACGATCTTATAGAATATGATGCATTGCTAAAGATTAAATAATAATAATAATAAACATCTCTTTTGGTTACATTAAAATGCTGTTTAAACACTAATAACAATACCACACTATAACTAATAACATACTACAAGTTAACACATTACTATGTTGTAAATCGATTGATAAGTCCATTTAAAAAGCAGAGAGTTAAATCACTATTAACTCCCTGGAGCTTCAAATTTTGCACACAAAGAGTCATATCAATCTTCTCTTCTAACTTGTTGCCCTTTCTCATTTCCCACAGCAGCCTTTTGCATAATGAGTACTTTAATTTCCAATATTACACATCATATGGCCAAAGCTATTTGGAAATTCATCTCCACATACAGTGATATTATAGACTAGCCTAGATTCTGCCTCTAACTTCGTGGCAGCAATTTGGGAAAGGTCATTATCCTGTTTCAACATAATAATTTTGAGCACAAAGCCGAGACCATAATGAAACGGTTTTCCCAGTCTGGTGTGGAAGAGCAGCACCCTGACCTTAGCCTCAGCTAACACCTTCGGGATGAATTGCGAGCCAGACCTTATTGGCAAACATCAGTGGCTGACCTCACTAATGCTCTTGTGGGAGCAAATCCCTGCAGCAAGGTTGCGAAATCTTGCGGAAAGCCTTCCCAGACAAGCAAAAAAGCAATTTTAGGATAATATGTCCAGAAAATCACATGAAGGTACCTTAAGGTCACAGTTCTCTCTAAAGTTTGGATTGAGGAATTTTACTCGCTTCGTTTCAAAAGGGGTGTTGCTGCTTTTACTTGACCGAAGCGTCTGAACACATTTTCCACCAATTGACACACTGATTGGGACAAATTGAGACTATTAGCACGTCTTTGTGAAGGGGAGAAAGACAGGAAAGGAAGTATGTGCATCAAATGTGACAGATGTTTGGGAGTAACCTGAGACCAAGCTCTGGTTTTCTCTCAAGCGACAGAAGACTGACAACAAAAAACAAGTCACCCGCAGCAGCTGGGGTAACATGGTATGTGTGTGTTTTGTCATATATGTGTATATGTTATGCGTGTTGCATACATGTGTGACACATGATAGTGTACGGGGCAGATTCCTGACACAGAGACAGCCAGTTGTCGGGGATTCCCACGCGAAATCCGAGGAGGATGAAGGATCGATCGTTGAGCCTTTTGCTGCTCTGTGAATCAGTTGCTCAACAATTCTGAATGGATAGTAAATGCACTTGTCTTCTCATGAGCATATGTGAAGTGTCAGAACCGGATGATGTCTCACGATTATAGCGACTAAGAGAGCATAGAGTGAAAAACTTGGAAAATCTTGCACAACTTTAATAGTTTATACTGATTCATGCTGACTCAAGCACGCTACAAACACAAATTTAACCTCCAGCATCTGTCTCTCTCTGCTTTCCTGTTTGTGTGTGCAGTCGTCGTCGTCACGTGCCTCTGTTTGTGTTTCTTCACGAATGCAAAGTCTGTGTGTGTCCGGTAAAGAGGAGGTCACGTTGCAAACAGGAAGGCGCTGACGAAATCTTTATTTTCCAAACAGCGCAATGACAGAGCAAATAATTTGTCTGCTGAGATTATTTGCTTTGAGGGGATAATGGAGACTGTAGGATGGATGGTGGAGGAGCTCAAACAAAAATATAATCTGAAATGCCTGCAAACCTCTAAGCAACATAGTGTTCCTCTATTGACATTCAGTGAACTCAAACCATATTTGACCAGAGGCAGTGTTTTGGCTCACATCAGGCACGTGTGGGTGTTTATGCCAAACACAGTGACGCCTATGTGGAGAGTAGGGGATAATATACTGCCATTATTTAGTAATCACCTAAAATAGTAGCACAATTCCCACTTTTAGCTCCTATCACTTTAGATAGAAACAGCTGTCAAAGAAGCAAAAAGTACTGATATGACTTCATCCAGTGTGACATTTGGACGTCAAACAGATAAGATCATCCAGGCAAAAACATCACAAAACGTGCTGGGTAACATGCATGCCCTATATAGCCTTAAATCTGATATTTGGGATGATGACTTATATGTGGCTTAATGCTCTGAGCTATGGGATAAACTCTTGAGATTGGGCTTAAAGGGGCTCTGCTCTCAGCGGTGTAACGTGCCACTTAATTTGCCCTCATGGACCGGCAGGGGTGCGTAATCTCCCTCCTCTCTCCAGCCATCCTCGCCTGTCCTCCTCTCAAGGGAAGAAATCAAATATTTTATGTAGAAACTAGCTACAAACTGAGATTGCTCATTTTGAAAACATTGTTCAACCTCCCAGTGTTTCCGTAACATAAAATAGTGACTTGTGTGTCAACAAAATTAAGACAACAGCTTTTGGTCATTCCTAACCCTCTCAGTGATCAGTATCCCCAAAGGGAATCATTACACTTGGTGGGTTTCTCACTCTGTAATATAATATTGTACGGCCTTGACCTTACTATTAGAAATGCCCTGAGATTACTTATGCTGGGAATATATAACATATACATATCTAAATGAAATGGAATTGAATTGAATTAATCTGCATGATAATAAATCAGGTCAAACTTTTTATAGAGCAACAAATGACAGCTGTTGAACCAAAGCACTGTACAGTAAAGAAATATGATTGGCGTTTACCTAACAAGTTTAAATATTAAGTTTAAGACCCTGCAGTGTTATGTGAATTTACCTAAATAGCTTTAAAATATGGTTAAACTCACCCAAATATATATAAAATACGTGTTTATCTGACTAAATTAAATTTGAAAGGTTAAGACCCTACTGTCCAATTGTTTATCGAGCTTTACCTAATCACAGAAAGAAACCCTGCAAAACTATACATGGAAAATCCAGTGTACCCAAAGATTCTTCATGAGCAAGAATATGTGCCACAGTGTAGAAGAATGACTCTTTTTTTTTTTTTTAAGTATTTTTTTGGGGAGTTTTTCCCATTTTATTGATAGAGAGAGAGACGGGGTGAAAGGGAGAGTGACATGCAGCGAAGGGTCTTGAGCCGGACTCGAACTCATGACCGCAGCTGGCGACCTGCACCCACATGGTAACGCCTTAACTCAGCGAGCTATACGGCGACCCGAATGACTCCTTTTTAATAGGAAGAAACGTCCAGCAGAACCAGGCTGAGGGAGGGCAGATGTCTGCCTTGACTGGTTGGGGTGAGGGTAAACGGGAGAGAGAAAAGGACTGCAGAGATAACCGGACAGCAAACAAGAGATCTTAAAAAACTGGACTGAATGGTGGGACCAGTAACTTCAGATCAAACCTGTGCAGAGATACCTTCAGAGAGGTTCAGGGAGAATATATGTAAAGACAACCATATGAACAGGATAGCTCAGGTAAAACAGGAGGAACTATAGTGGCACAAGAGTAAAAGATAAAACCGACTGAAACCAGGCAACCAACCAATAAAAAACGGCAGAAACTAAGAGTGGACATGACTAGGGCAGCTTTAGGAAGAATTTAAAAAGCAATGGAAAAAAAGGGATCCTGAAATTTTGATTTGAAATTGCAGATGGCTAATTAAAAACTAGGTACGGTCCCAAAACGGGGTCATATGTTCCCCAGGTCCTATTCTCCCCGGGTCCTATGTTCCCCGTTTTTCCTAAAAAAGGGTCCTATGTTCCCCGGTCGCAATACATACTGGGGAACATAGGACCCGGGGAACATAGGTACGCTCCCATTAAAAACAATGTTTTTAGTCTGAGGATCAGCACCCAACACAATGCCCCGACTCTGAAACAGTCTTTTCAGCAGGAGTCTGTCCCTCCTTTGTTGGCATTGTCAATTCTATGTTGTTTGAGTTGACTTTGCGATCATAAAACAGTGCTTTGATCAACCTGAACTCCTTCAACAGTTAGTATTTATGAGCCAAAATCAAATTACTTCTCTCTGCTTCCTCAGTTTGCCTGACAGAAATAAAAAAAACAAACGCTGCTTGTAATTCACAGCTCTCTTGTTTGCCAGCCAAAATAAGAGAAAGAACAGATTCCAACACTTTGTGTTTTGTCATTTTCAGCAGGGACTTTGAGGAAACGCTCCAGAAATGCCCACTGTTTTCACACTTAAAGCGCATTTTCAGGCGGCTTAAGGGCTCAGTGTGCTTCAAACAACGGGATCGTATGACGTGTTGTTGGCCCACATCTAAGGCAGATAACGTTGTCCACCGGCATACCAGTGGTGTGCCACTCTAGCTTTAGTTTCACGTGCCACTCTAGCTTTAGTTTCACGTGCTAATTCTAAGAGGTTTGCCGCTTTGACTGGAGGCCGCTGTTCTTCCAGTTTATGGCACAAGAAAATGCTTTGTCACTCCTCTTCTACATATTCCTTCCTATCAGCTTGTGATGATTCCTTAGTGGGACATGCTGCCACACACCATCTCACCTTTAATGCCAGCTTTTATTAATTTCTTTAAGTGTTTTCATTGCACTGGTCACCTTGCACCTCCTTGACTTCATCTACTGACTTCATTTCAGCACACATTCATTGTTTGCCATGCATGCACAAACACACACGCACACTCAGTACAGCAGTATTTTTTATTGTCAGAGTTTGTTGAATTGTGTCACCGCACCCCTATGGCTGCTCAGGTGTGCTATATGCGTGTATGAGAGTTGACCTAAATAAACAAAACGTACATCCACATGCATTCCAGAGCTGTTTTTATTACATGGTCCCATGATCACACTGATACACAGGCCTCTCCGGTCTTATCTATACTGTGGGAAGGGGCTCCCTCTGTTCCATAGGAGAACAAAGTCCACTGGTTTCGCCATAATAAACCTTCAAAGAGAGTGAGAGAGTGTGTGCATGTGTGCTTGACTTCCAGTAAAAAGGCCTTTTCGCAGCAGCAGCTACAGTAAGCAGGTGTCCTTTGTTAGGCCTAATCCTCACAAACCTTTTTTTTTTCCAAAGCCGGCCTCATATTTACTGTTCTCCCTCTTGCTGAGAGAGTCTGACGTCAGAGCTGCAGAGACACTGACAAGGCTGAAGTGTACGTTTCCCAGCAATTAATTGTGGGGACAGATTTTACAGCCTGTATCTGTTTTCCCTAACAGAAGATTTATGTCTCTCCCCCACTCCTCTTCCTCTTCTCAACACACTCTCCACCTAACTTTCCACTCAGTTTTTTTCTTTTTTTGACTCTCTCACCTACCACCTCCTTATCTCTTCCCTCTGTGCCCTCTTGTCTGCTCCCCTCCCCCCCTTGTATCCTCCCCTGTCTCCTTTCTTTAAACACCCCTTTTCTCCCCCTCAAGCTCAGGGTGCCTGGAGTTGCACCATTGTGCCCATCATTTACTCCTACATCCCCCTGGTTATGTCATCCTCTCCTGTCTGCAGCCCCAAGGCTTCTGTCAGTCAGCAGGCCATAAAACAGCACTCGTCCCACCCGGCCCACTTTCCATCAGCTCACAGACAGAAAACACACAAAGTGTCCCTGTTGCTGCTCCAACCTCTTTCTACGTTTTCTTTGGGTCGCAAGTTGCTGTGGTTGCACGTCTAATTTCAGGTGACGAGATGGGACAGCATTGGCCTCTTAAATAGGCCACTGGCTTTATATAACACAGCAACCCAATCCAGCAGCTTGTCGGGTGTGTTTATCTTGCTATATTTACATTACCGGGTGTTTCTAGTGTCTGATTCCCTCTCCAGTCAATGGGATCTGCAGCAGCTGTGAGTTCTGCGATTGGATAAATGTCTGAGCGAGGCCTGTGCAAAATGTGTACAGTAAGTGAGCAGCACTTTGGCTTCTGTGTGCAAAAGTTTGTGGGTTGTATGCCAGACTTGTTGTCAGTCAGCCCATTGTTCACTAGAGCGTGTGCGGATGAACAGTACGTTACAGTGAGGTTTGGGGCGGGTTATGTAACTAAGGGGGGTGATGGTAGGACAGAGTGATGCACAAGGGCGGACATACAGCACACTGTCTAACCATGCTGCGACATGTCAGTACATAAGAGAATGCCGCCTCTTGTTTATCTGCAAACGACGCTCCTCCACTCATCAATAAGGCTCTTTGACAGAGACACAGATACACTGTATGTCATTCATCAACCTGCTTCTCACTCCCACCAGCTGACCCCTACACCCCAAGAAACTCCCATCTGCCTTCCACCTCCATTAAGCAAAACAAAACGCTTATTTAAAAAACCCTGAATATAATATTTTTTATTTATAAATAGCATCCTACTCATGATTCCTCATTGTCTTTGGTTTCTGTTTTCCAAACTATTACACGTAAGCTGGTTTCTTGGGGATTTAACACTTTTAGATTAGCAATTATGAGCTGGTTAGCTGCAATAAAGACACATTGTTATTCATGCATATCCAGGTGGAAAAGCAGACAGATGCTGTGATGACAACACTGTGTAAACAGATGTCAGGTGCCACTTGGATTCAGGTTTTCCATGAATAACTTCAACCCGACTTTATCTCAGACTAGCAACTTGACAACAATCAGGTTTCTATGGCATTAGGTTTACTGCGATGTACAACCTACAGTAAATCACTGCTTAACGGTAGAGTTGTAAAATATCAAGAGTTGTGCCATCTAAGCACGTACTCATGCATGGTTTTTGCAAGTTGCGGTTTGTGTTGCAGCCTTAAATCCGTCTATATTTTTCTGCCACATTTCCACAGTGTGTGTTTGTAGTTAAACACTGATTCCAGTCCAGAGAGTGGCCTGCCAGTCTCGGGTGAGTCTATCTATAGGCCCTTCTGAGACATCTGCAGCAGCTGGAAAATGCAGGCACTGGGCAAACATTCATTTTCTGCAACAGACCGGTACACAGAATGTCAGCATGTCATAATGAGAGAGAAGTAATACACAGACTAAGTGTGCTCTCGTCAGGGAATGACAGGGGGAGTTATGAGATATGTGAAGACCCACTGTTAGGGCAAAGTAGGAAATGAGCATGTAATGAGATAGAGAACGAGCTGCAAACTACATAATCATTATAGTTAAATAAAAATGTTGTCTGCAATGGCACGAGGTCTGCAAACTGTGCTGTTTATTTAATTTACTGAGATCTGAAGCAGTGCAGTGGACAGACATGACCAAACGCTGAAAAACTAAAGCGATTAGAATTTTGTAAGCAGTCTGATGCCTTAGGAATTATATTTCTGTAAACATATTGAGAATACATTTTAAAGTTCTGCTTCTTAAGATTTCAGTCCTGGTTTATGTATGTATCTATTTAATCACCGCAAGTGCAGTTTAATAGTACGCGATAAACTTGTTAAACAGACACTTTTTCAGAAATACCTCATAAGAGCAGCTTTGTTTACAGCACCGTCAAACATATTCATGATGTTTTAATAAAAAAAAGCTGGTCAGTATTTTAGCTGCGACCTGATTTCATGCTGCACACTGTGTCAGTAGTTTTCCACTCAGCAGCAGGACACCGTAAAGGGAATGGGTCACCTTGCAGAGGAGTTGCAGCCTGTCACTTCTTAACTCTAACGCTTCGTCTAAGAGCTCCTTCTTGTTCCATTACTGCTTGCAAGGTTTAAACCAATTGTCACAAATATTCAGAAAATGGCCATGTCTTTTTGTTTTGTCGATGCATTTTGATGTGTGGTCAGAATTGCAGACCTCTCCATTAACATTACAATATAAAAAGTTAATTATAGGAAGTAAATACATTAAATAGCAAATGTTGCACAAATGTCAGCCATAGTATAAAAAAATTATATTTGATGTCATGAAAATCTTGCAGATTATGAACTTTAATCAGTATGTGTCCAAATGTTTATACTGACTGTATTTGTAAAGCACTTACTGACAACACTTTTAATTCATTGTATTATTTAGTATGATCGTCAGTATGGGCTTGTAGCACAATGAACTATTTTCTATAGTAAGTACAGAAAAGATTATTTCCTTGGTTAAATACTGAAAAATTCAAGTTACTTGAAATAAAAGGCAATTTTCAGTTTTCCTAATTAACCTTTCCTGACCACCTTCCTCTTTGTTGTGTGCACTTCAAAGTTTAGCCATCACTTTACTGAAGAAAGCCTGAACATAAAACCAGACAGCAAATATATTCCCCATTCAAAACATCTTTGTGGAAAAAAAAAGAAGCAATTTATTACTGTACATTTCCAAATAACAGGGTTGGTTGTGATACGGGAGATCTACTCATCACACTTCACTTCAAATTTACCAGAACTCTTCCCAAGAACAAATATAATGGAAGGTTGGCAGAAAAGCAAGATCTCAGAGAGAATTCAGGGAAAAAGGGAAAATGGGGGAACAAAAAGAAACGGCAGAGCATTGAGCAAAGATGGAGAAAGATAGATGGATCTGGAAGAATGCTGTGAATGATGTCAGATTACAGAGCGGTTGTTCATGCTGGGTTGAAAATGGCAGAGTTGTGTATGAGACAGGCCTGAGGGTCTTTTTCTTACTCTTCACTCAAGCAAGTGACGAGTATCCATTGTGTGTGACTGTTTCAGCTGCTGTAATGAAAAGACGAGTGCAGAGGAAAGTGCATGTTGTTCCAGCAGATCCTAGTAAGGAGTGTATTAACAGTTAATAATATAAATCAGTCTGGAAAACGGAGTGACGGACACAAACTGGTGTTCCCAGCTGTCTAATCCAGGGCTCAGACCCACTGAGCCTCATTTATACTCTGGACATGGACACACATTCTGTCAGTGTACCACATTTACTCTGGATGGATCGCCACCAGCTCCCACGCATGCAGCGCCCATAAACACACACACACATTATGTTATCTCACATACATCCACACTGGTTGACAGAGGGACTGGTTGTTCCTCCAAGTCCTCCCTCGGCCTGCAGCTCTGAGACGCCATGGTTCTATATTTCAAAGGCCAAGGTCAGAGCAGCCCGCATTCACCAGGAAGTTACACAGTAATGAGACCAATTAGGAGGCTGCCGCAAGGAGGTATTCAATCTCTCTCTGTCTCCATCCCTCTCTCAAATCCCACCAGGAATAAAGCCTCACTTTGTCCTCGAAAAACGATTCCACAATTTTACAAGAACCTTAAAAAACAATAAATACAGCTCCTCCTTGGATTTGGCTGTCGGCTGCAGCTGTCATATGACTCTTTTCCCACAGCCGGGCAAAATGGCAGCGCTTTCTATTCACCCTTTCATTTTTACTCACATCACACTCTCTCACTGTCTCCCCTGCGCTGACTCTCCCTCCCTTCAGTCTTTCCCAGACCTTGTGTAACTCATTCAATCCTTCCCTCCCTCCCTGTGGTTCACTCCCATCAGCAGTGTCTCATATAAGAGATTGCGCGCGTGCGCGCGTCCGCACGCACACACACACACACACACTCTGGTTTGATTCCCATGGTGGCCAGCATGTGTCTACTGACCATGTGAGCTGTTCAACCTTGACAGAGATAATGAACATCTGCCTGCTCACTTCATCAACCAGTGGAGACAGGACACCTTTATAAGTTTCAGTGTTCAAACTTTCATTGAAGTTGACTGTAAGTGTTATCAGCAAAGTTTACTTGAAGTACCAAAAGAAAAATAACTCATTAGTCAGTCAAATGGTTCCCCTATTAGTGT
>OMNN01024509.1:0-14195 GCA_900302755.1 Chromis chromis
ACCAACTGCCTAATATTGTGTTGGTCCCCCTTATGTGGTCAAAAATGCTCTGAACCATTGGGCATGGACAAGAGGACCTCTCAGGGTGTCCTATGGGGTCTGGCACCAGGACGTTGGCAGTGGATCCTTTGGGTACTCTGGCTTGTGCAGTGGGGCCTCTGTCAATCAAACTTGTTCCACTGCATCCTGTTGATGCTTGATTAGAATGGGGTCTAGGAAGTTTGCAGGTCAAATCAACATCTTGGGCGATTGTCATCTTCCTCAACATGTTCCTGATTGTTTGATGTTTTTGCCATGTGGTGGGGTGCATTTTCCTGCGGGGGTAGGCCAGTGACATTTGGGATTGCCATTTGCATGAGGGAGTGTGCTTGTTCTGGCACAATGTTTATTTGGGTATCTAAGTCTCATCAACACGGATGTTAAAATCCAAGGTTTTCCAGCAGAACACCACATAGTACCAATATGATCAATGTTATTCACTTCACCTGCCAGTAGTCAGAATGTTGTGGCTGATAGGGTCTATAAAATGAATAAAAACCTGGAGTGTTCAAGTTGGAACAGGCAACAGATTGTTTCTTAAATTAGGCTTATAGCACCACCTTCTGGAGAATTTAGGAATAGCCACTGCAAAATAGAGAACAACTGAGATTAAACTGTGAGACGCAGACTGACAATATTTCAAAACCCTGGATTAAAATTAGTATGCAAATCCAGTCAATTTTATGTGTTCATTTTATTTACCTTAATAACATTATTTTATTGTTGGACAAAGGAGCATTTAATTTGCCACATAACTTGGTATTTCCTTTTTGCTTTTGATCACTGCTAGGAGCAGTTTAACTCTAGTGCCCAGTTTACCATCTCTAGGACTAAGGCCAGTCCACTGATCAATGCAATGTGCCCCAAACATGAATGATTTTGTTAAGGATCTGGCATGCACAAAGAGTGTAAGGGTAATTGTAAACCTGAATTTCTGACTATTTCATACACAACTGTATAAAAACAACATATCTGTGCTCTTAGGGAGAAGCGGATTGACCAGGAAGGCAGGGCAAGGCCTGGCAGCAGCATGCAGAATGTCTGGGTTGAAATCTTAAACCCAACAGAGAGCGATAAAGGCAAATACACCTTGCAGATGTTTGATGGCAAAGAGACACACAAACGGTTTCTTGACCTGTCGCAACAAGGTGCGTGGAAATATCCTCTTGGTTGAAAGGATCTAGCCTGAAACAACATCTCAGATTTGTGAGAACACAGAGCTAATGTGATAGGAAGTTGTTTCCCCGGTCTTCATTGTCATTATTATTATAACTTTCAGTCTTTGCTGACATCATGCTGGAGCACCAGAGGTTGAAGTAAGTGTTGCACCACAGAGATAAAGCATCCAGCATGGTTTGCTGTGTCACTAACAGAAAAGAATGAGGAGTCAGAGGTAACAGACTGTTTTGGAAAAGACCCACACAGGGGTTGTTGTTTTACAGGAAACTACTCCCTGAAAAACATCTCAGCAGATTTTCATTGCCCAATACTGTACAATGTCATATTGATTTGACCTTTTGTTTTCATCCCTCAGGCAACTGGCCATTGCTGAGAAAAGTAAGTCACAGGTTTTGTGTCAATCGTAAAACATGTTTGTCTGCAGAAAAGATGAAAAGATTTAACTGCAGATGTTGGGTGGAGTGGAGTGGAGTTATTGTTGGTTTGCTTTGTCTTGTTTCAGAGCGGGCCAAAGTGACAAAGGGTCTTCCTGATGTGGTAGCTATTATGGAGGGCAAGGTACGCCATTGTCAGGAATAAGCTGTGCTTATAGCAGGTTCTTGCAAATTGGATCCTCTCTGTATTCTATCATTTTATATTTTCTTGCCTCCTCTCCTCAGTCTCTTTGCCTGACGTGCTTCATCGATGGCGACCCATCCCCAGAGATCTTCTGGCTTCGTAACGACAGGGAGATCGTTGACCAGACTCATTTTACTATCACTAAGGAGCCCAAGCGCAGCACAATCACTGTCCACAACGTCAACATGGACGATTCTGGAAAGTACAGCATCTTTGTGCGCAACCAGTATGGTTCTGATACGGTGGATGTGACAGTGAGCGTTTACAGGCATGGGGATCAGCCTCCAGCTAACGCTGTGGAGATGGGTTAAAACTGCTAATTCTGTCAGCAATTCATTTGCTGCAGGGATGTTATGTTTTGGCTTAGAGATTTTACAAGTATAGATGTTTCTTTCTTAAAGCAAGACTATGTAACATGGAAAAGGAAATAATAGAATTTCCCTCACACATGCAAAGCCCTACAGCCTTACTTAGTATGCACAGTAGCTTTAACTTTATACTAGCTAATATGTTAGCTTACATCATCCAATATTAGCTGCTACTATAGCTAACCATACACAACTGGGTGTTAGCCCACATTAGCTTTTGTCACCCTAGCAAGGCCTACCATTATGGTAGCCAATGTTAGCTAACATGATCAACCAGGTGTTAGCTATCTTATTAGCATTAGCTGGAAACAAATTAATTAGATATCACTCAGAAATTACTTTATAGCTGGGATTAAACAGCCAATTTGTTGACTCAAAATCTTTTCTTTTGAATTGTCTTTGTTTGTGCTACTGCAGTTCATTTCATTTATATTTATATAGCATTAAACACAACATAAGTCACCCCAGGACACTTTACATGTTAAAGTCAAGACCCTACAATGTGTTGCACTGCATCTTATATATATATATATATATATAGTCGCTTGTGGCCACAGTGGCATTGTTCAGCAATAGTTACATAGTCTCGCTTTAAGTGCTTTTGTGTGTGCATAAACTGCATCACCCTCCGCTGCTGTACTGAGCTTTTGGTGAAGCAGATGTGTCATTTGTTTGTGTGTGTACCGAATAAAGCCATTTCAAGTTTTCTCTGGTGCATTACTCTTGTGAGAACTATTGTCTTTTATATTTGCATTCTTACTCAGCAAACTTTATGATCAAGTATTAAACAAAATCTAGACAACAGCTTATTTTGTGTAAGATTTTGCAATGAGTAGTTATGTCTTTCACTTTAAAAGCAAACAGTCCGTAGTGTCATTAACCCTACTGCTGGCCCCCACTTTGTCAGGCAAGTTCGCAGGTTGAGAGAGGCTATAGACATGCATAAAGTTCAGTTAAGATCCCATCCTGAATTATTAAGTCTGCAAATAAAATACAATAATATCTCAATTTAGCATGTTCTAATGTTAATCCTGCATCCTCAAACTTCTCTGTGCAATGTGAACCTTGCAATAAAAGAAGATTTGTCCATGTTTCTGCTACCTCTGCATCCTGTCATTTATCACAAATAACTATGGAAAGGTTACATGTAAACATGCATTTTACTCATGAAATACAAAATTTCTGCACATATTTTACTAAACCTGTACCATAATTTGCCATTCAAATCCATCTTTGGTGGAAGGTGAGGTTTGACCAAACAGGTGTAATTGAACTCCAGGTTGTTCAAACAGCAGTTATTACTTCAGAGGAGTTTGTTACTTATTAGACATTGTACTGGGACCCTTTGCGTATAAAAAGGTGTGGGGGCACATTCACGTTCTCCACATTGTGTTGAGCTTCACACAGCTGTCTCAGCTTCCAGTCACCTTGGTAAAGGAGAACCTAGACCCTCTAGAAAACATGGCCTTCAGTGGAACATGGCAGGTCTATGCTCAGGAGAACTACGAGCAGTTCCTCAGAGCCATGGGTGAGTAACGGGTTGGCATGAAAAGGAAAACTAGTTTGCCTGATGGATGACATTTTGACTTGTCAACCACACAAGACGGCATAGCTTTGGAAATTCAGAGAGTCATCAGTTCTTTCTTGTAAGTTTTACTGTATATTAAAAACGTGTTTTGCTCCACAGAACTCCCAGAAGATGTCATCAAGATGGCCAAGGACATCAAGCCAATTACTGAAATCAAGCAGTCTGGTAATGACTTTGTTATCACCACCAAAACCCCTGGGAAGTCTGTGACCAACTCCTTTACCATTGGCAAGGAGGCTGATATCACCACCATGGACGGCAAGAAGCTGAAGGTCAGTAATTCTCATTTGCTTTAAAGCACAACTATGTAACTTCTGTTATATAGCCCTGTGATGCTGAGTCATTCATAAACTACAGCCTAATTTATTGTGGTATTAACAGAGCAAGTGCTACTGGTAAAATGAATTGTCACTTGTAGCTACAGTTGCCTCAGTTTAACAAAAAGCTACCTTGTCTCACTTAAATTCCATATCTGTGTTTTAGTATGCTCTTCTTTTCTTTTGCTGTACAAATGTGTTGAAAGCAAAAACCAAAGAAATAAAAAAATACTGTCTCAGTAATAAGCTAGTGTTTCATAAAATCATATCTTATAATATAATCTTACAAATTCCAGTGTTTTGTTCAGTTTCTAAAAGACTCATGCCTGTTTTGGGGGGATCCTTATATGTACTGTATTGTCCTCCTCTGACCCCCACAGTGCACTGTCAATATGGAAGGCGGCAAAATGGTCTGCAACACTGGCAAGTTCTGCCACATCCAGGAGCTCAAGGGAGGAGAGATGGTTGAGGTACAGTGCATCTTACCAGAACTCAATTTTGTACAAGCAGACATATCTATAACCAAACAAAATAAGGCAGAAAGGCGTACTTTATGTCATGCATGCAGACAGAAATGTTTTATTTCTTTTATCCCTTTTCAGACTCTGACCATGGGCTCTGCAACTCTCATCAGGAAGAGCAAGAAGATGTAAACTTGGCAGTGAAGAAACCAATGTCTATTTAAATAAAAAATGTAACTTAAAAAATGCAGTTTTTGTCATCTTTCTGAAAATGACATGAAAAATATGCAATGTTCTCTTTGTGATGGCTCGCACTACTGTGCAACTAACATTTAAGATTAAATATATATAGTATGAATCACTGAAACAGATCTGTGCAAATAAAAGATTAGATAAAAGTATTGTAAATGTAAAAGCTCCATGATGGTGTATGTGCATACTTCTAATGTTGTGGGGACATTCCACAATCACACTGTGGGGGTCCATCTCCCTTTTGGTTATAAAAAAGCAAATCCTCATAACATAAATTACTAGACTTTAAGAGGAAGACTTGGTTTGAGTTTTGAATGAGGTTAGGTTAAGGTAAATCTCCAGGAAATTAATTGTATTCAATGTAATATCCTCTGAAGTCACGAAAATAGGACTGTGTGTGTGTGCGTGCATGTGAGCGAGACGGTGCGTCTTCGTGGCTGCACAGCTTAGAGCATGCGCAGAGCGAACATAATACTCTGACCACGTAGCTAGTGTCAGCTGCAGTAAAGCATCAAGGTTTGTGAAAAATAGCCGCAATAAACGAATTCACGGCCTCCGGATTGTAGCAACGGGCCGCTGAAAAAATGGCGAGGTACCTGAGGCCTCCAAATACATCTCTTTTCGTTAGAAACATCTCCGACGAGTCCAGGTATGTTTTCATTCTGAACCCTGCTGGCGTGTATGCAAGCATGGTCAAGCTAATGCTAGTTAATTAGCAAACATTAGTTTTCACCAAAATAGCGAACTGACGTCACCGTTACTAGTGACTCCAGTTAGAGGAGGTTTTTAGTCATTTAATAACCAAACGTGGCTCCAGTTAACCGTTAACATCTGTCATTGACCACATTTCACTGTACGGGGTTTGCTAATACCTTCCAGACAAGTAGCTGAAAAGACTGTTGTAGCAGAAGGTAGCGTTACTCCTTCAAAAACTCCTTCTTGTCTTACTGCTTTATTTGAAGTACGTTACGTGTATTGTGCGCAGCAGGGTCTTTTTTTTACCAGCCTATTACGATTAATTTACTAGTTAATTAATAATTCACTAGCTACCATTTATATACTACAAAACATGTACTTGTAGCTGTTGGGCAAATACGTTAATACCAGGTTAGCAGTATGTGGCAGCAAATGATTCATTCAAACAGTTAGTGGTTTGTAGTTACTAACAGATAAATAAAGCAATCCAAAGTTTGCAGTACATTTAAAATTTGTAGAATTAACAAACAAAGCAGAAAACTTGCCTCAAATTAAGGAAGTTTACTGGTTATAATGAGAATATTTATTTATTGAGCACTTTTCAAAACCCAAGTAAGTAACCGATAAACCCAAGTAACAGATAAAAACATAATTCAGTGTTTAAAAACCAGTACAGTATTGGAAAAGGTAAAAATATTTTGAGTTATCTTGTTGTGGGCATGTGTTGCGTGCTATTCTCATTGGTTGCCTTAACAGTAACCTGTAAGTTGCTCTATTCCAATCTATGACACACCCTATTAGTTTTTTTTAAAGATGTTAAAACAGACCCAATTCAAACTTAAATAAACTAAAATTAAACTAGAAGTCAAACAATGTTATTAAAATTCACCCACATCACACTTTTTTTTTCTCATTTACTCCACCTGTGGTATTTAGCCATGCAGATATGTTTCAGATTTATGTACCAGTGTTGGAGGATCGTTTTGTGAAGCTTATGCTACCACTGAAATGCAGTGAATGTGAATGAAATTCAAAGTATTAAAAACTCAAACTTGGCTCTCGAGTATGGAATCATAGGAGTGCCATAATTAAAAGGACATTAATGTGGAAATATAAAGAGAATCAATAAAATAATCAATAATAAAAAACAAACAAATGTAGGAATATTATTTTTCCATTTTGCTTTTGCTTTTTCCATTTTGTCCAATCCAATCAAATCCAACGTTATTTGTATAGCACTTTTAAAACAACCACAGTTGAACAAAGTGCTGTACACAATAGATAAAAGACAACACAATAGATAAGACAATGAAGCATAAAAATAATGTCTTTGTCTTTTCCCTTTGCCTTTTGCTTTTCCTGTCAAGCAGGAATCATGTGATCAGGTATCGACTAGTCACCCTGGACAGAAATACCCGCCCCCAGCCATTTGATTGACAACTTGATCCATCAAGTCGAAGCAAAAGCAAAAGCAAAATGGAAAAAGAAAATTCCTACATTTGTTTCTTTTTTTATTATTAATTCTTTTATTGATTTTCTTTATATTTCCACATTTATTTCCTTTTAATTATGGCACTCCTAAGATCCCATACTTGAGATGTATTACCCTGATTATGATTGGTAATCATAATCAGGATAGCGAGTGAATAGTTTTCACTTTTGAACTATTGTCTGGTAAAGAAATGGTCTATAACAATTAGAAATACCAACGGATGAGAATGCCAATAAGTTCTTCAGTGACCTTTATATAATAATAAAGTCTTACAGTAATACATTTACACTACCGTAGTCGTTTTTTAAGGTACTAACAAACCTGTAACTTTCCACTTTTGCAAACAGTCGACGCGTGCCATTTCTGGCTTTTATGGCTGCAATGAATGTGTGAAGTTGATGGTTGATGATTCTTCAGATGAGGAAACTTCCTTTTAAGTGGCAGGATAATAATATTTGTCTGCTTCAAAGTTTTGTTATATGCTGTGCTGGCACCAGCTCTTGTGTATACCCTGCACACTGGACTCCAGCCAAATTCATATAGTAGCCAGTAGAATAAATGTGCTTATTTCATGACACTTTAGGCCAGAGGATTTGCGACGTGAGTTTGGTCGTTATGGGCCTATTGTAGATGTCTACATTCCACTTGACTTCTATACACGGCGGCCAAGAGGATTTGCTTACATTCAATATCCTTTATTCTTTTAATTTTGATTTGGAAATGCTGTCTTCGCTTAGGGATTGTAAAGCATTAAATCTGAACTTTTGGTTGCTGTGGGTTCAGTGACACTTGACCTGACATTTATTCATTTGGAGAAGTAACTTTTGTTGTGTTTATCCCTTTGCATGGGAATGTTTATGTAATTGTGTTTTTCATGTTTATTGATATCTCTAGCAATATATCTATTCCTAACCAATATTTCTTCTGTTGTTGCCTCAGAATGGTAAAGATACAGTTCTGGAGACCCCACACCAAAGAAAGTTGAAAGGCGGTTGTAGAGTAGATTCAAGCCAAAGACACCCAGGCGACAAGCAATAGTGGAATTTGGAAAATAAAGAGAGAGCGAAAGCATGAAGATACAAAGAGGACAAAAAAGAGAGCACCCAGGCTTCCATTTGTCTGCCAAAGGGAGGAAAAGCAAAGTGTTTATTGGGCAAAGACAAGCAGGAAACCTCAAGTTCTTCTGCCAAGACAGTAAAGATCAAGCTGAAGGTCAAGCATGTTAAAGGTAACAAGAGAAACTTTTTGTATCCTACCAAATTTGATCACCATCAATATTTGTCTTGTCTTCACAATCTGAAATCACCAATGGGACTATTTATTCAGTTTTATGTTTCATAATTGCAGTTGGTATTACTGAAGACAATCCACTGTAATTAAATATAATAAATCCAATAATTTATTTAAATTGAAATTGAAACAGATTTCTCACCTCACTGATCCAATAGCTGTGTGTGTTTGGATTTGGAGCTTTCAACCTGTGTTGCAGGCTTTTTTTTTGTATTGCTTGTTGTGCATGTGTGCAGCCGTCTGTCCCACTTTCCAAATATCAAAATAAAGGGCCTTAACAAATCCAGCATGTTTGAAGATGTCCGGGATGCAGAAGATGCTCTTCATAACTTGGATCGTAAATGGGTTTGTGGGCGCCAGATTGAGATCCAGTTCGCCCAGGGAGACCGCAAGAGTATGATCAACTGACACATTACCTAAGCATAACTACCATATAACCTCATACAGCATTGTCTGAGAAAAGTGGTACATTTGTGCCTAATGTTTTGATCTAAATGTGTTCATTAAGCCCCAAATCAGATGAAGGCCAAGGAGCGCCATTCCCCTCGCAGTTTCTCCCGCTACGATGACGACCGGGATAGCCGCAGAAGACGCTCCCGGAGCCGCAGTTATGATCGCCGCAGGTCCCGGAGCCCCTCTTTTGAGCGACGTCCTCGGAGGTCTGAGAGCCCCAGAGAGTGAGTATTTGGCAACTTTTACACCTTAAGTTTTTAGATCTCAATCATCAATTTGTCAGTAAATTAATCACAAAAAAAATCCTGAGTGTCAAACCTCAGAAGTATTAAGTTAGTGTCAAATGCTTTGTCAGATTGTAGGAAATATGTGGTCAATGACAAAGGAAATACAGTGAGAAGCAAATCAGGAAACATTTAGTAGTTTTAGAAAACTACTGCTTCAGATTCTTTAAAAAAAAAAAAAAAACGTGTATTGAGCATATTGAGTTACATAAAAAGACAAAAAACAACAGTATTTTCCTCAAAACAAAGTAACTAAGTAACAGATGGACTGTTTCAGTATCCACTCTAGGGGTGTGACAAAATATCGATACAGCGATATATATCGTCGTCCCTCCTCGTGCGATATGATATGATATAATAAGGCGCTCTAATAAGGCGCTCTAAACCCTGCCATTTCCCCAGCGTCACTACTTAATGACTCCACACGGTGGCGTTTATCAAATGAATAAGGGAGACTTGAGCGGAAATGAATTGGCCCAAGAAGAGTTTGTACAGGTATAATGGGGGACAGCAACGCTACCGTAAGAGACGCCCCATCCACGTTTAAGTCCAAAGTGTGGACCCATTTCGGCTTTCACAACATTGAGGGAACAAGCAAGCTGGACAAAGACTATGCCATATGCAAGAACTGCCTCGCAAAAGTAAAGTACACAGGCAACACCACAAACATGCAAACCCACCTGCAACACCACCATCCTGAACTGCTCGCCGAGAAAGCGGCTGATGCAGCTAACGTTTCAAGTCAGCCTGCAGCCGTTAATACAATGTTTAAAGCAAAGCTTCCTTTCTCATCCCCGAGGGCCGACAGCATTACAACATCCATCGCTTGGTTCATTTGCAAGGACCTCCGCCCGTATAGTGTGGTCGAAAATTAAGGGTTTAGAAAAATGCTATAGACACTGGAACCAAGGTATGAAAAATAAGGATAGTATCGGTATCGTGAGCCATGTATCGCGTATTGTATCATATCGTATCGTGAGGTACCCTGTGATTCCCATCCCTAGTAAGCACTGCCTGCAGTTCAGCCAAAAGTCTTTTTTGTGTGACATGATTGTTGGTTGCATTTGAGTCACTAAGCCTTCCTGGTTGCAATGAGGAGTGTAGAATTTTTTGCTTTTCGCAGAATTTGGTTATAACCAGTTTTGCAATTTCATATCTAAGGCATTGGATGAGTTTTTGATATTTAAAAAGTCAAACTCAGTATGCCATCTATTTTATGGGAAACACTAAAAGTGGTTTTCAGAGGCGAGATTATATCATACACCGCTTCACGCAATAAAGAGAGAAAAAAGAAAGAGCAAGAACTTATCACATCAATAGCTAACATTGACCAGCGATATTCCACAACCCCAACACAAGAATTATATAAAGAGATGATAGCACTACAAACCGAATATGAATTATTTTCAACAGAAAGAACTGCGAGACACCAGCTGTGGACGAAAGGTCAATATTATGAACATGGAGAGAAAGCAGGCCGTCTTCTGGCCTACCAGCTGAAATGTACATCAGCATCTCATATGATTCCACAGATCAGTCATTGACCATAGAGCCGTTGGGAATCAATAATACTTTTAAATAATTTTACTCAGGATTATACACATCCACATTCCCACGTGATAATACAAACATGACTTTTTCTGGACAACTTAAAGGTCTCCAGGATAGATGTGGCTGCCAGAGACAATCTTGATAAACCCATAGAGCTGCAGGAGATGGTTGATTCCATATCTAAAATGCAAAGTGGTAAAACTCCAGGACGTGATGGCTATCCTGTGGAAGTCTATGGATTTGGTTAAGTTTCTTGACCATACGCCACGTCACAGATATGAGCAGATCCAGGACTGTAGAAACGTATGAATAGTTTTTATAGTTCAGCTCTGATAAATGGTGCAGTTCAGTCTTAGGGTTCCAAAATATTAACTTGTCGATTTGCGAATTTCATTTTATGACCAGGAAGCTGTGCTTGAAGTGCAAACACCAGTCATACAATCAGGCTGATTTATAGAACAGTTCATCTGGTCGTGTGCCTTGTTCATCATAAATATGCAAAAGTTTCCATAACCTGTGATGAACAAGTCGTTGTAGTGATTAACAGCATAACCAGGCTGCTGGGAGTCTCAACAGGGGAGCAGCCGACTCAGCTGGGACTCAGCTGCCGTCTGCCAATAAAAAATAATCGTTTAAGTGTGTTTCCTATGTGTTTTGACCAGAAGGTGAAGACGTGGCTTCAGTCAAGTCTGGACACGGACAGACACTCCTCCTCAGTCTTCCCTTCAGTCATTGCCAAAGCGTTAATTACAGCCGAGACCGCAGGGACTAATGATCATGTTCCACAGGGTGGTAATGACACAATTATAACTGCGAGGACATCAGTCATCTCCAATTAGCTCATTCAGTGTCCTTGGCCTTTTACACACACACACACACACACACGGACTAATGAATAAGACAAAAACTCAGATGACTGAGTGTCATTGAACTAAATTACTGCCTTACACAAAGTTCCTGAACTGACCAAGTGAATGCACCGGCTGTGATAAAAACTACGTGTCACTAGGATGCACTGCCGCCGTACATCAAGTGAATGATGAATATTTATTTTTGTGATGAATGATAAGATGTTTTTTTTTTATGCCAAGTCTCTAAATTTATCCTGAAGTTTAAGCTTTGTTCAGGAATTGATTTCAGCTGCCAGAGTACATGTCAAGGATTGTCCCTCGGAGTAGTGATTTTCTGCTCGGCTCTACAAAGCACGACAACCCAGGGAGGTTTATGACCCAAATGTTCTGCCAGGCTGCCTTACATTCACACCATATTTAACCGCTGACAATTAAACCCGCCAACAACCTTTCATTGTAACTGTCCCGGTGCTAATTTAATGCTCCAGCGCGACCAAGATGAGCTGTGACATTATGAGGAAACCACACACCCATCATTTCTGCAGAACTAATACAGTACCTACACCGGCAATGAAGGTCAGTTGATCAAACCGAATGTTATTTCAGGGATTAGTGTGTTTCAGGGCTGACTTTCAGAGTGATTTCCACATATTCGCAGCATAGACGGGAGAAAACATCCATCATGTCGCTTTTAGATCTTCGAAGGGACATTTTTTTAATTTTTTTGGGTTAACAGCTTCATGAGATTTTGGCTGTAACTGCAGCCACAGAGTGTAATTTTTGGAACTGCATTGCCTGAGGGTATGTGAGGTAACCGAGATACGGCTGACTGTGCTAGTATGATATGCTGTACCTGTCAATCAAGCAAAGATATTACAAAAAAATACTTTAATTTCAGCTTTAATACCTCCATAATAATATACTTATTCCATTTTTGCTGTTAAGACACACTTTCCAGTAATTGAGGATGTACTTTCTTGCAGACATAAATGCATTGAGGAAGATTGATTGTATCTTTAGGAAGACGTTGTCACCTTTTAATGGATCCTAGGGGGTGTGCTAGCATATTGCAGCTGTAAAAGAAAGTGCAGCTTTAGGATACTTCTGCACCGGCTTTCAATTGCATTTCAAAGTCTATATTTCATTTGAGGAATTAGGAATCTAAAAAGGGCAGTGGTGGCCTAGTGGGTTGTGAACTTGTAACTGGGGGGTCTCCGGACTGGCAAGAGGTTGAGGTGGGAAAGTAAGAGCGACCACTTGTCCCAGTCACCACCACTGTGGGCCCTTGAGCAAGGCCCTTAACCCCTGACTGCTCCATGGGCGCTGCACCACGGCAGCCCACTGCTCCTAGTATGAATAGTTAAGGTTAACTTTGAATAGGATGGATCAATGCAGAGAAGGAGTTTTCCCAAGGGGACCAATAAAGGTTAGATTATTATTTTTAAATCACCACATTCTGAAGCTTATGCAGCTTAAATCCTTTTGACCGACCCTGTTGAACTGTACAATATGTTGTATAGATCTTTTCCTTGCTGCTGTAAGTGCATCACACCCTGTTGTCCGAGTCACATTGCTGATATTGCATCAGTACACAGCTGCACAGTGTGTCCTCACCTGGTGTGTTTTTGGTGTCAACAGCACCAAGTGGAAGAAACTGCGTGGCACTCAACTGTTCCCAGCTTCAAAGGGGGTTTTCAATAGTCTCTTAGCAACAGCGGGAGCCTCATCTAGTGATTCCTCCCCAGAAAATATCTGCCAAGTGCTCCCAGCTATGATACAGGTGCTCAAAAGCACAAAGAGCCTCAGCTTGCCTGCACCTGAAACCCGAAGCGTTGCCGACTGCCAGGCTGTCTTTGAGGAGTGCAGTTTAGCCAGAGTGCAGCAGTTCAGGATGCCGGCGCGGCAAGGGAAGAGCTCATCGATTTATGCGAGGTTTACACCATCAAAGCTGAAACGGTGTTATCATTTATAATTCAGGGAAATCTCTGGTTCCTTCGCTGCGTAGCACAGATTTCACCCCCTAATGGAGTCCAGAAGAAGCAGGTTTAAGGAAGTGGAGATCATCTGCTGTTTGCTAAGTTCAAAGGAAAGTTGATGGTTTTTATTTGGCTCACAGTTTCAGCTGTTTGTCCAAAGAATCACTTGTTGCTTTATAGATTTCCAAAGCTTGTGTGCATGGATACTACTTTCTGATCAGGCATAACCTCCCTTAAAATACTTAATTATTACTTATACTATATTATTAATTATACATCTGTATTTGTTTCACTTTGTTAATCAGTAATAAACCAATAATAAGTTTAATCTTTGGTTTGCCAAGTTATTACAAATTAATTTGGGGCAGTGGTGGCCTAGTGGTTTGTGAAGCGAACTTGTAATCGGTGGGTCGCCGGTTCGAGCCCCCAGACTGGCAAGAGGTTGAGGTGGGAAAGTGAGAGTGACCGCTTGTCCCAGTCACCACCACTGTGGGCCCTTGAGCAAGGCCCTTAACCCCTGACTGCTCCCCGGGCGCTGCACCATGGCAGCCCACTGCTCCTAGTATGTATAGTTAAGGTTAACTTTGAATAGGATGGGTCAATGCAGAGAAGGAAGGAACCCAAGGGGATCAATAAAGGTTAGATTATTATTATATTATTTTTCCATTGATTTGCAGTTAAAAAAGTTAATACTGCTCCCCTTGTCTTTGTCATGCAGTTGACATCTCCAAGAAGCCGACACCTCCAACAAAAACTCCTGCCGCTGACTACTGGGACGCC
>OMNN01024514.1:0-22371 GCA_900302755.1 Chromis chromis
CCCGCACCCCCACCAACCACCCTACCACCTCCAAATCCATGAGCTCCACCTGTGCCAGTTCTCCCCAGGCCAGTAAAGAAAACAACAACACTGTGGAAGACTGAAGGCCGCCGTCAACCAGCTAAGTATCCCCAGGTACTGAGAAGCCATTTGAGTGTGTCTGTGTGTTTGCACATGTTGCGTTTGTGTGCATATAAAAGGGCACATGGGTGTGTGTCATAATAAAATGGGAAACTTATCCGTGCCCTTGAGCAACAGCGTTAGCTGCCCAGTAGGTGTTTTTAGCATTGCGAGTGGTTAATTGCGTGGACAAAAATGTGGGCAGAGGGAACCTCGGGGAGAAAATGACAGATGTGGCAGTGGCGGAGGTGGTAATAAAATTCAGCCAGAATTTGCAAGAGTAAGGAAAGAGGCAGACATAAAAAAGAAAGTGAGGGAGATCTGAAGGTGGTGTCTGTGCTAATAGACACAGTAATACAGAAGCTAATTCACAAGTCATTTCCACTAGAAGTGTTCCTATGCTGTACTTTTTAATCATGACAACCTTTCTCTTGCCACCGAGGGACTTCTAAGGACGCAAACGCTCATTACTGTCAATCCGGCCACAAAAGAATGTTCTTTTCAAATGATTGAACTGACCCCCCCCTTAGAAAAGCCTCCAGTCCCTCACAGCAAGAGCTAAAGTCATGATGACTTTACATCCATAAGTCAGATGAGCAATTTGTTGGATAGTTCCATCGCCTCAAGCCTCCAGAGAAGATAGCCATGGGAGCCACAGCTGTCACAAGTCTGTCAGCGGTGGCCCTGGGTGTGAATCCGGGGCTGGGACTCCTCTAACATTTGACCCTTTAGATATGACGGACATCTACCTAATAAAGAAGTCCATTTGTGACTTTGATGTATAAATGCATGAGTTGCTGAGCGAGTGCATTTGAGGCATCATGCGACAGCACATCAATATGCAAGACTGTTAATTCCTCACATTCGTCAAGCGAGTAGCAGCGAGGGAGACAGAGGGGGAGGAACGGATGGATTGAGGAAAAGGGGAATAGTAGGACTGATCGGAGCTTCAGTGAAAACAACGGGATGAATTGGGGAGGGTGGTGTTATAGTTGGCCGACAGCTTTTGATCGGTTAGTTCAAAGTGGAGACCAGATGGTGTTTTTGGAACAATCTTCCAACTTCTCTGTTTCCTGGAGATAGTGCCAGCATAAATTGTTTTTTCCCTTTCTTAAAGCTCAATTTCCAATCTCACTGGGTCACTGTAGACAGCTGTTCTCCAGTAGGACCAGCCGCAGACTCCAGGAGTGTCTGAAGGATGGGGAAGCTGTTTGTGGGCCATCCGCTTATGGCTTATAGCCTTAGCAATATGGGCACGCTGTCATATGGCTGGATGAGTAGAATACTTCAAGGGAGAACAGACTGACTGACAACCTCAGGTCTAACATGTCGGCCGTGAGCTCCTCATGCGAGTAAATTCATTCAGGATTTACTCAGTTTAATGAAGGTAAATGCTCTGCTGTTCATGCAGCAGCTTAAATAAGGAGTGCTGCATTCCTTGTAGCACATCTGTTCCTGAGCATCAAAGTTTTGTTGCTGGTTCAATGAAGGCATATTAATCAAAGTTAATTTTGAGCATTAGCAAGATTTTCAGGGTGATGGGAATATGATATTCAGATGTCTTTACACAGGTTAACATATAAGATTACAGGGTAATTCTGTATGGCTGCATAATTAGAACTTAATGTAATGTACAGAGAATCCAGAGTCTTTTCTCGCCCCTTTAACCTTATACTCTTTTCCTCTCACTTTCAGATTCTGTCTCACATGAATTTGCCATTATCTGCTTGATTAAGCAGCAAGAGCATGTAGCTGAGCAAGCTACTAAAAACAAATCCTCCCCAATTGCACATCTGCATGTTCTTTATTAATTAGTCTCAACAAATGGCATTCATTTTCCCCCCACATGGCTCAGCTTGTTTGCAATGCAAACACATGGAGAACCTTGGCTTCGCTTGTCCCTGGTGCATTAATTTCCCACTACGTGTTTCAAAGTGTTTTTCTATGTGGGGCAATGCTCTGCAGATATGCAACTGGACTAGAAAATATGTGAGGAATATTTTAAATCATGCGATGCGTGGGAATTAGCGGGACATGAAACTGTGGCATCAGAATCAGATTTCACCGCAGTGGCACCCCAGGGTGGTGGGGAGTTTACTGATTTAAGTCCGAAGGGCGTAATGCAAGTTAAGTCATGCTGCGCAAGAAAACAGCATCAGGGGGTAGCCACCCCTCTGCTATCAAATAATTACAGTCAGCTAATGGACTGGTATGGACAACTGAAGTCAGCAGTCTATCCGGGGTTCTGAATCACCTCTGTTGGCTCTAAATCCCTCTCATTTTGGCAACATCACCAGTGCATACTGTATTTAGATGCTAATTTGTCTAAACCTAGGTCAGATAACTCTGTATGAACTTTGGTGGGAATGAAAATGCTGAGGTGGATGTAAATCACGAGCATTAAAGTAATGATAAAAGAAAATACTGTTGTTAAATGCATTGGGTTTTAGCCTGGTTTAAGCTGTAGAGCAACGTGCCAGGTTGTGTTTAGATTACTCTCATTTGGATAGCTGCATGCGAGGGCGAAGCTGAGTGAAAAAAGGACGTCTAAGCACAGAGGTGAGCTGAATGCGAAATGTTGGGATGGGCAGACGGAATGAGAAGATTTTAATTACTTTTGTTGCCATTAATATTATCTTATTAAAATTCAATTAGATAACTCTAATAGTCAATTAGATAACTCTAGTCGGGAAAATAAATGAGACTTTGAATTAATTAATTAATTATTTGCAGGATTTACTCACAATAGGCAATACCAGCGTTTATTCCGAGGGTGTAAATGCTTCGGGGACATCATCCATTTTCAGGAAATATACTGCAATTTGGAGAAATTTGCTTATTTGCTGTCTTACTGAGAGCGAGACGAGAGCATCAATATCAATTTGATCTCTTTGCGTTCAATGCAGAGCTATCACACAGAGTGTTGGAGAGATGTCTGCAAGGCATTAACCCCGTGTTTGATAACTGTCAACTCATAATTTCCTGCTTGTAATTAGACAGACGTAAAAGTGAAGCTCGAAGTAGAAACTCATATGACTGCCCACACTAGAAGACGGCGCGCTCCGGAATCATTCAGTCAATTTTCCGGAGAGAAAATTTGACTTATTGTGCAAATGAGGTCACACTCTCCATCTTTGACTTCACATCTCTGACCGAAAATAGGATAAAAAAAATTGCACCCAAAGATCAAAGTGACTTTCAGGCCTATAGTGTAGCACAATCAGATGTTTAGAAGGACAGAAGTGGTTTGCAGAGTGCAGCCTGGCCTCGGTGACTTACTGTATCTGGCCCTCACCAGGGTCCCACTTAGACTAATAGCAGCTGTTCACCAGAGACTGCCATTAATCCCTCCATCTTTGTTACGGGACTAAGTCACATTGCAGCACCACTTATAAAACACATGAGAGCACAGCGAGGAAAGGAACATGAATCATTTATATTACTATTTTTTAATTACCTGTTTTAAATGAGTTCTTTCTCAAAAACTCTAAGTGCGTCTTTTAATCCTGGTTAAACTGTAGCCCAGTCTTGAATTTTCATGATCACTGATGTGGTTATTTTGAGAAAAGAATGCAGAGTGTGGCACAAAAGAAGGCAGCATTTCACAATCACAGTATGTGCACGGCAACAAAACATGTCATTACTATGCAACACTGCATCTTTCCGGTTGCTTTGACAGAAGGCTTTTCTTATTGGCATGAATTACTGCATTATTGATCACAGTTCAAAGCTTGAAATTTGGCCTATTATATGAGAACATCTACATTTTAAATGATGAATGGTGAATGGCATTAGGCTCAGGGTTACAAAAGAAAAACTATTTCAATGTGACAGCACTTGATGATATCCAACTTTATGCTGATCATATTGTATATCAGTACCTGCAGATCAGTGCACTGACTGGCTGCATATGTTTTCCTGGAAGCATTCAACAGTGCCAACAATTATGAACCTGTATTGTTCACTGTTTACATGTGAATAGCTCTTGTTGTAATATAAAGAGAACACCTAAGCACAGTTGCAAAGATGAAATTGTCAGGTGTTAAATTTACTTCACAAGCTGGCAGGAGGCTCCTGAAGGAACCATTGCCTTGATAGGTAAGGTGATAGCTTTCAGCTCTCTCTGAGAAAGGCTCACTAAGAAAGCAGTATATTGGAGTGAGGAAAGAGATTTAGTTTCTTTTTCTCTTGCTCCAAAAGATGTAATAATGTACTCCGTTGTCTGGCCTTTTCCCACTTGCCTGACAATAGATTCATCTTCTTTCATTATTGTAGTATTATCATCAATTATTCAGTCACCATTAAATGAAAACATCTCTTTTTGATCAGTGGGTCCTAATAGTGTTCTCAATGAGCCTGACAGTTGTTTGTGTTAGATTTTTTGAATTAATGATACAGATATGGAAATACAGAAATCATCAGTTTATAGCTACAACATGATCATTATATCAATTATATTCACTGCAGTATGGATTTATTAGTGCAATTTGATTGGTGGGTGTTTTAAAACAAAATGTGGTGTAATAAACGTATGCATGTGCCCAGCTGTGTTTCTCCTCTGTGTTGTGTGATGTCCTATGCAGGTGTTACACTCATCTGAACCAGTCTTTGCTGTGTTCACAGTATTCCTTGCTCACCATGGCTGACTGTGTCCCAATTCAGGCATCTGGATCCTCTGCAAAGTATGCATTTCTGAACAAAACACGTGGTAACAGGCAGACAGACTGTGCAGTGTTTTGTATTATTATATTCCATTGAGCCTTGTGACAGTTTCTGAAGAGTGCACTCAAGTGGTCATTGAGGAATTTTGGAATTATCATACAATCACGCCATAGACCTTTGGCTCAGGTGGTTATGAGTTACGGGTAAAAAAAGATGCCACAGTAAGGTGTGTCATTCTTGTTGTTCTCAGTTACTGGTGTTGGAACTTTGTTAGCCATTTGAGGACAATGTCCTGGTAATTACCTTGTACGTAATTGAATTATCTAGATCATCTGATTTGGTACAGCCTGGCCTTCAGGTCTGTTAAGGACTAATCTTCGTGGAATGATCCAAATCCTGAATTAGAACACAGCTTTTGTGTGCTTCCTTGTCTGCATGACAACAGAGCAATGCATGGTGGATCCACATTTGAGTATTTTCCAGATATTCAACTTCATAAGACTTATTTCCTACAAAATAATCATAGTAAATGTTTATCACTGCAAAAATAGACACAAGTGAATAATTAAAGGCAGCTCAGCTCTGCATGCCTTCGTGCACAAAATACAATTTACAAAACATAGCTGAAATATTTCTGCATCTTCACACCAAAATACATCGGTACATGTCTGATCAGCAGACTGGGGGTTTACAGCATGTGTCTGCAGAACAGCAAAGTACACACAGTGCAGTGTGTGTCTGCACCATTGCTTATATTTTTGGATTTGCGCTTCAGACGCTGTTATTGAGCCAAGAAACTTGTAATCAAATTAGGCTGCATTGAAATTAAGCAAATTGATACCCAACACGAATGAATCAAAGTTCAATTGCAGCATGTTTCATTTCAGGGGCAACTTAATTTAGAAGTGGATCTCAGCACAAACTCCAGAGGCTCTGCTGAACTCTGCTGAACACTACCTGTCAAATCTGAGAGGGAGAAGAGGAAGGGGGAGGGAGCGCGAGGGAGAGCGAGAGCCTAAGCCTTGTGGGAGACAATTTGAATCTCGACAATTAGTCTCTGCTGTCGCTCAGTTTGATCTCACACTGTGAAAAATGTTTTCAGGAGCTTTAATTGTGTAAAGAGCACATTTTGGAATGCTAATTGCAAATCTGCTCCACTCATTTTTCAGGGTTAAATCGTACATTCATAAGCGAGGATGATGCTATGATGGCGAGCATTTATCGCAGACACATCATTATACATGGTGACAAATCAGTTTACATGTGGGCAGACTTCCCTCTCTGACTGCATGACAAAAAAAACAAAAAACGAAGAGGACAAACTGCAAGGGTTGCAAACACTAACAACTGTTAATCATTTTTACTCCCGCGCCTGAGTTGGCCTGATCGTGTCGCGCCCGCTCTTGCCATGCTTGCCTCTTGTGGTGTACATAATGAAAAGAATGGAGCCGTCAGTCATAATGGCTCTCTAAATAGCATTTTCTGCTTTATTAGTCATACTTAATAGTGTTGAAAGGGTTGTGAGTGATGCAAAATCCCTTTGTTCAAAGCCCTTCTCTCACTGTGAACGGTTCTTGATCGAAAAAAGATTCCCTGACAATTGAGGCTGAATGTGTATTACACGCTGGGCTTACTTTGCCTATTTTAGAGGGGAATTGTGGATGTTCTCATCAAAAAGATTGATGGCATGAGCAAGGAAATAAAAGAGGTGGAGACAGTTTGCATAGTGCCACAGCAGGCAGGTAGCTGGACCAAAAAAAGGCAGCTCCATTCATTTTAGATGGACAGCTCTTTTGATATTTCATCATAGCGAACAAAAAACAGCGATGCATCACCAATCCATCCACCTACATGGCATGAAAGCAAAATGGAAACCAATTACGGATATCTATCAGAGCCTAAGATGAATCCTAGATGTTTACAGAGTGTAAGTCATGCATGCCCTTCTGATAGTGTCATGACTCTACATGTGGGAAATACCTCAATTGTTCAGTAATGCCAGGCATAAGCAGCCTTTCTCCCATCTTGCAACAACAAAGGTACTTCAAAAAACAACGTACTAAAGGGGGGACATTGAAAGTAAAAGAGAGAGGAGGAAGTGGTACGCTTACGTTGAATGTCAATCGTGACACTGGTCTCCTTGCCGTTGGGGACTGCCTTGTTAGAGGCCTTACAGATGATCTGCTGACCTGTCTCGATGTTGGAAGGCGATAGGTAGAGTGTGCTCACGGTGCTTTCTCTCCTGCCATCCCGGAGCAAGGTCTGTAAAAAAAAAGTGAAGAAACAGGGAGTAAAATAAAGGTAGATGTGCGGATGAAGGTTTAAGGCCTCTAAATCTATCCCAGGTATGGATGGTTGCTCTGATGGATTGCCTTGCTGGAATCTTGTGTTTCTGTTTCCATAATCAATAAACAGAACTCCAACTATTTTGATTTTGGGCTGTAAAGTCCAAATGCTGTACCTTAAGTCTACCTAAAGTCGAAGACACATTGGACTGTGCTTCCGATTCAAGTTGAGTTTTAAAAGTGTTTAAATGACGTACAAATAGAGAGAAGAAGAGAGGTGGAACAAACACTTTGCCAGATAAGCTTTGATGGAGAAGGTGTAAAATTGTACAAAAAAAGGCAGAAAATTCATGAATACACACATCTACTCTCTTGGGTAACCAGAGGCAAACCCTCAGAACACTCCAGCCTGTAGTTTTACTGCAAAGCAGATTGATATGAAAAAATAAAAAAAGGGGGAGAAATATGTTTTTTGAGCTTCCTTTTGTGTGTCTGGAGAGCTGCGCTCTAGTGCATGGCTTGTCATACTCCACAAAGGAAATCAATCTTCTTTTCAGCGCTCATCCTCTGAGCCCTACATTGTGGAAGCCATCTGGAATCGGTTGGTAGCGCTCAGTAGCTCTCACTCTCCCTCAAACGCTCAGGGGAGGGCTCTGGGAGTTTATGTTAACCAGTGCGGGACAGAACAAAGTCACAGACTAGAACAAATTGTGTGGGCAACGGGGCACAGTGTGGTCAACCACAAAGTCAAGATGCATTTCCCTACCATCTCTTTAAAGCAGCCTCACTGTTTGCTCAGTGTTTTTGAAGAAAAGAAGACCTTGCAAGCGAAGTACATCAAACATTCTCCTAAAATAGAAGCAGAACTACTATGTTGACCGGTAGAAGCTCACAGTGGATTTGCTTTGCCGCACTGCTACCTCTGGATTAGCCTCACAAATATATAGATTGCTTCATGGGTATTTTCTGCACTCGGATTCTTATAGGACGCCAGGCAGCAAAGAAAAATATAAGTTTTAGTCTGCAAACTAGTACTTAGGTTTAAATATAACACAAAGTTCTACAGTGGCTCAGATACTAGGTTTAGGTGTCAAGGTTGGGTAAATTATTCTAATATGTTCTCAGAAGGTTCAAGAGAGCTAAGCAGCATAGATTTCAACCACCATTATCATCACACATTAATCATTAGCTGAGCCAAACTGTGGCTCATTGACAAAGTACAAACCACTAGTAATTATCTCCTCATTTCTCCACTTTAATGCAAGGGTTTCAATTTATTAAAACCGTAATCTAACTACATGCTGTCTTTCTTGCTTAAGCATACCATATTCAGAAGAATATAATTAAAGTGTCATTGAACTCGTAAAATCAGATGGCAAGACATTTCAAAAGAAATCTTTTGATCTAACCACTCTATGGTTCAAGTGCCTCAAGGTACCTCTTATGTGAGAATCTGTGATATTAAACCAAAAAAAAATAAACAAGCTTTTCATTAATGAGCATTTGGTGGTAAAAGTGATATTGTACATCCCATGCATGCTTCCGGGGAGCCCATTTGTATGTGAAGAACCATGTGATGAAATTCATAGTTGTGCGTGAGTCACTTCTAAAGCAGAACGCATTAGCTGTCAGACGCGGGATATGTCAATGTAATATCCTTTCTGACACAATCAGGATTGTTTCCCTCGTCGCTCTGGACCTGTCTGAAGTCATTAATCTTAGAAACGGGGTTAGCTGGGTGCTGCATTGAATTCAACACCATGCCACATTACAAATTGATAAATTTTCATATCACAGCCTGGAGCCTATGTGGAGAATACTTTTACCATACTGAGAGAAGAATGACAAAAATAACAAGAGTGAGATGGGACTGGTCGCCTTTTTCAAGTATATTTAATGCTGCATTTGGTCATTTCTGACCCACAGGGAGGGGAAAGAAACAAAGAGACATTAGCAGAAACTTTGCAACGCAAGCACCGTACTGAGGATTTTCTTTTTGGCATCCTGTTCAGAAATCAAGCTAATATTTCCGAGCATTCATAGTCCTTATTTGGGCTGGGATTAAGAAGCGGTATACTGTGTTCTCGGTGTGACTTTAATGTTTCTGGTAGGCTGTCTTCTTCCCCACAAAAACAGCACCACAGCTAAGCAAGCTCTCACCCGGCTAACGCAACAACACCTGAATTAAAGCTTGACGTGAAGCTGCAACTGCCAATCCGAGCTTTGACCTCCCAAGAAGGTGACCTGTCAGTGGGAGGCCAGCGCGAAAACAACTATTTGAGCTGTTTGACTGGAAAACTGTAGGGTGTCTGATAAAAACTTGACCAGAGATGTTGAATGCAGCATGATTTATTAATAGCCAGTGGAACCGATGGAAGACTGCAGTGATGGTTGTTCTGTGGGTTGCTCTGCATTAGAAGCATGTAAACGAAGCAGTATTTCTCGTGAGTCACAAGCAGCTTTAATAACAAGGGAGAACGCTGGTTAAGAATAAACTGTCAGGCATTCAGACGCACGTCAAAGTCGCAAAAATTGTCACTTGCGTACAAATTACTCTCAGCAGCTAAATGCGTCCAGGAAAAAGAAAGTAGCGGTCCATACTGCACGCGGATCGCCACCCACAAAGGCTTAACTATAAGGCTTAACTCTAATAAAGATTTTGGATGCTAATTGGTCAGTCCCTAAGTGGCTGCGTCTGAGATGAGGCAGAGACAGAAAGGTGTGAAGGAGAAAACGAGGGAGAATATGAAAGTTTTTTTTTTTTTGCATCCATAGTGGCTTCAAAAACCCCTATCCATCTGGATAACAAGTAATTAAAACATGTAGCAACTAAATGGATTATCCACTAAATAAAACTTGACATGCTGCCAGACATGCTTGTTCACTGTTAGTCCAAAACACCATGTTTACTTGTTCATTCTATCTATCTATCTATCTATCTATCTATCTATCTATCTATCTATCTATCTATCTATCTATCTATCTATCTATCTATCTATCTATCTATCTATCTATCTATCTATCTATCTATCTATCTATCTATGTTAATGCTGGGGCTGCATAGTGGCTCGGTTTTTTAGCACCGTCACCTCACAGCTAGAAGATCCTGGTTCGCGTCCTGGTTAGGACGCCTGGGATCTTTCTGTGTGGAGTTTGCATGTTCTAACTGTGCATGTGTGGGTTTTCAACAGGTTCTCCGGCTTCCTCCCACAGTCCAAAAACATGCTGAGGTTAATTGATTATTCTAAAATTGTGCATAGGTGTGAATGAGAGTGTGCTTGGTTGTCTGTCTCTATGTGTAGCCCTGTGATAGACTGGCGACCTGTCCAGGGTGTCCCCTGCCTTCGCCCTAGTCGGCTGGGATTGGCTCCAGCCCCCCCACGACCCTACAGAGGATTAAGCGGTGTATAGATAATGGATGGATAGATGGATGTTAACGCTACTGATGATACATTTATAACATTTAAATTGCATTTGGCCCTGTAATGCACATCAATTTGGTATTTTGCAACAGAATAAAGCGTTTGTTTATCTAAATAAGAATTCTGAAGTAGGTTTGGCTTCACTGGAGAAGCTTTATAATCTCACATTTACTTTTAATTTTCTAATCTGGTCACTATTAAACTACGCTCATCGTCTTTGAGAGTGATTCATTCAGTCCTGAAAATCGTCTAAATGAAATCAGAAATTAAAATCACTTATTGAGATCTCGCAGGCGTGCAGGGAAATTCTCCCGATGATGCTGCAGAATTAAACCACGTAAACGAATACACCTTAGTTTTTGCTATCAAATGCAATCTACACAGGTGAGATTTTATATGGCGCCCCCCTCCATCTGCAATTTACATACGTTTACAAAAGAAATCGAATAGCATTGTTTTGTAGTAATATCAATTGGGCATTGCTTTACATTTTAATCAATGTGAGCTTTTCTATTTTAAGAGTTAATAGTAATAACTAGTTTTACTGTAATATAATTATATTGAAGGTGAATTTTTCCCTGATTTTGTGGCGCCCCCTGGGGGCCACGGCGCCCTTAGCATTTGCCTATATTGCCTAATGGGCCAGCCGGTTCTGAATCTACATTTGGGCTTTTAAGCGTGCATCTCTCCTTCCTTTACTTTAACACAGTAATTGCTTTAACATTATACTGCATATTTACGCAGAACTAAAAATATACTTAAACGTCTTTCTTCGTTTTGCGTGGTCACCGAGGCTAAATAGTTGTCTTTAGTTCACCTCAGCTCACTTCTCATGTTTACAGCTGTTGACAGCAATTAGTTTAAGTCACCTGTATTTCACCTTTAGGTTTAATGGTAAATAAATGCTGGCAAAGTGCATCAAGCATTCTCCTGAAATAGAAACAGAGCTACTATGTTGACTGCTGGAAGCCTCACAGTGGATTTGCTTTACTGCTCTGCTACCTTTGGATTACAAATATATAGATTGCTTCATGGATATTTTCTGCACTTGGATTCTTATAGGACGCTGTAAAGCAGGAGAAATACTTTCCAGCTCGACATCTATTCTAAGTTTTAGTCTCCAAATGTTAGTATCTTGTATTCATTAGATCATACAGATTAGATGTCCAGGCTGGAATTTAGCCAGGTGCATTATTTTATATTAAAAATGTTCTCACAAGGCTCAAGAAAGGGCGGGAAAAAAACAACAACAGTAAAACAAAGATTGGAAAAGAGGATTGCTATGTTCCCTGCTGAAAATGATATCCATCCACTTCATATAAACTTCAGCAATTGTACCTGGCATTAAACAGACACGCTTTTTACTGCAAAGCTGGGAGAGTATACAATAAAAAAGCACTATTCTGTTCTTACCAGCGAGAACAGCTCATAAAAATGCCATTACTATTTCCTTTTTATTTTTTAAACCTGCTAACACTGAGATAACTCCCCAGCCTCCTGCTCACCTCTCAGCGTGCCGCCAAAGCATTCTGAAAAATATGTAGCACATCGGGGAGAATGACTTTCTGGTAGGGAAATGCATCATGGTTTTTCCAAATGATTTGTCGTACGAGCTCGAAAAGCATCACAGAGCAAACGTGCACACCTCCAAGCCGCAGCTCAGACCTGCGGGTTGCACATTACAAACAGTCCTTTGCAGTTTGCCGCTAAGCAGCTCGACTGGAGCAGATGGGAGTTGAGCATTTTAGGGAAGAGAGAACATTATTCAATAATTTACTCTGCCCACATTCTGCAAGCCACTCTTGATATTTGAACCGTTCACCTCGGTTCTGCCTCTTAATTATTCGGGGTGCCTCCTCCATTATATACCAAAGTTATGTTTTCTAAAAGCTGCCCTCACTAATGATAAGCAATACATCATTTCGGCGACTCTCTTCTGTGGTAGAAATTACACATATTTTTTGCCGAGTGATTTAATCATACACTTTCTCTTTAACCACTGGTCCAGTAAATAGTTTTCTATGAGGTCAAAGAGATGAGGTTTTTGGAGGCCTATAGAGGGAAATTATCTTTGGGTCAGAACTATCATTACATATGACACCATCAGGAAAGTCATTTCTGCAAGCCCTCCACCACATCTGCTAACATTAGTCCTCCTCATCTGCGGGATATGAGAAGACCATCCGAGCAGATGATTATGCTTACAGAATGTCCCCCTGCTGCTGCTCTTCGGACCCAAAAAAAGAGTCATCTTCTTTTAATTGAACCCATTGCTTTTTAATGTTAGGCAATAGAGATAAGAGGGGAGAGGCACATACTTGGGCTCAGCGCGGGCATGTGAGCATCCATCAACTACCGGCACAGAATGTCCTCATATTTGCCTTCGCTCTGAGAGGAAGTGAAAGCAGGAAGCGCACTCCCCGCCCACCATTAGCACGCGGCACCTCCAGCAATCACTTTATTCAAAACGGCCTGGTGCCGTACCTCAGCCCAATCAATGGCATTTATCTGCTCTTTGAAAAAAGCCGATAATGGGATGAGGCAGCACTGGGAGCGAGGGAAGGCGGGGGAGGTGTTAGTGCTCTAAAGTGCCTGGTCTCTTTATGTCCTTTGTTTAAATGGAAATAGAACATGACAGTGTTGAATGCATGATTAGCCTTGAGGGCTAATGTCAATCAACAGTCTATGGGGTCAGGTGATCCCAACGCCAGGCTGGTGTGAACGTCGGCTATTGTGTACGCTGGCATCGAAAGTGAGAACACGATCTGTCACTGAGAATCACGCTGCGCCATGAAAAGGTTCAGGCAGATTCCAGGGCCGAGAGTGACATAGTGGATTTTTATAACGCGCTGGGAAGATAAATGCCACTGCAGGAGGAGATCAAAACACCAGAGAGAGACGCAAAGTCATTGAAAGTTCCATGATCTCACCATCTGCTTGTCTGAGCTGATTTGTATACTAAAGAAAAAAAAAGGGCCAGCCATCTTTTTGCAATCAAAACACAACCTGGATTTTCAAGGGATTTCATTTCAAAAAGCAGCCTGAACGCTGGGAGAAGCACCCGGCGATGACTCAGGCAACGTGCTTTAAAAAAAAAGAAAATCATAGATGTTTATGTTTCGCACTTTTGCAGTAGTTATTTGCAAGCAAATGCAAAGCAAAACATGCAAAAATGTAAAGTGACAGGTGTTTTCATTCTCACTATCTCAGTTTACTTCCATGAAAAAAAAAAAAAAAAAGTTCTCGAGAATGAAAACAGCAGCCACCAACCCTTCCCCAGCCGGTCTACATACCTGGTATGACACACACCTCTATGCTTACCTTGGAGTACATGGCCCCGTTAAGGACCTCTCCGTTGCGGATCCAGATGATGGAGGCTGCAGGTTTGGCGTTGTCAGCGTGGCAGGTCAGATTGAGAGGGTCGCCAGCCCTCAGGCTCACCACTGGTCCTCCACTGATGACAGGGTCTTCTGGGGGAACTATTGATACAGACACACAGATAAAGAACGTGTGGGTGTTAGCAATGTGACAGAATAGGTTGCACATCAATACGAACTTTGTCACTCACACTAAATCTCAACTATTGATAAAGTATGCAGAAATGCTATTATTAAATGTCCAATATGTGTTGTTTTGTCCCGATGATGGCATACTGCCATGTAATATCTTATTTTGCTTTTTAAATTTGTCTAGTATTCTGCAACCACACACCACTGCGAAACTAAAACTCTTTGACGAACCACATAATGCAAAACTAATGACAAAAGGCACCTGCAAGGATTTGTCAGCATGAAGCATAACCTTATCACTCAGTTATATTTCCCATTGTAATGGGCGCACTTATGATGCCAACAGGAGACAAAACGTCGGTTTATTGTTTACAAATTTAGGAGTTTCTTCAGAAAATAAAAATCCACATTTCTCATGGAAGGTAACGACTTCACAGTGAGGAGTATTTACCCTGTACTCAGAAAACGGTGTGGTTGGAGGCGCGAGAAGCTTTGTGGAACTCTCAGCAGGGTTCTCTAAATAACAATCAACTCTCTCATCACTCAAAGCAGATGCAGAACACACATACATGTCAGCATTAAATGCAATTCAGGCGACGCATAACCCCCCTCAGACGCACATATGTACACTTCTCCCCTTTATTTCTCTCGGCTTTGACAAATACAGCAGAGAGAAGAAAGCATCACAACATCGTATATGTGCCTCTAATGGCACTGATCAAAGTCCTATTCCCGTTTTAACCATGAGCTGATCTGTTTTCTCTCTCTCTCTCTCTTCTTCTTCTTCTTCTTCTTCTTTTTTTTTTTTTATATAAGTGAAACTGCAGTGAATTATTGATTGACCTGAGTGCTCATTACAATGCAGATCTGGGGCAAGATGAAATCAAAGGCTGCAGGCAGCTGCCATATTCCCCTGCAAAAGCATCATGATTGGAAGGAGGGTTGTTATGGGTTAGATTTATGCTGTCAAACAGACCTGAGATGAATGAAAAGGAGAGGAAATGTAGTTTGGAATACTTTTGTACATTTAGTGACAATAAGTATAAAAGTGTTCTTTTATGGCAGACACGAGAGACACTGTGAGGCCAGAAGAGTGTGCATATGGTATTCTATGCTGCTCGCTCTTAAATTGAAATAACTGACAGAGAAAAAAATTGATATGACTTGACTGGGGTTTTTGTTTGAAGTTGTTAAATATGTTTTTTTTAAGTGATCAAACAAAATCTGTGGTTTTAAATGAGACCTAGAAATATGCATTTACTTTCAAATCACAATCCCTTCAGATATGCATTAAATCAAACATAGTTCTGATACTATTTATGGTTGGCATTGTTTCCAGCATCATATTTACATTTAATAATGAACTCATTTTATTATATTTTTTATTGTTATTGGCTGTTGTTCCTGTACTGGACTGGATGCAATAAGAGGCACGAGGGAGGCAGATGAAATGATGCTCTACATATTTCAACTTTTCAGTTTCACATTTTTTATTGCCCTTAATGCTTACAACTCACTCAACACTGTATCCAAGGAGTATTAGTGTAGTGCTAACGCAAACCAAACACTTCCAGCTGACACTCATGTGCATTAAAAGCATTTAATGGTGAAAGATAGGTTTCATTGTAAAGCAGCCTGCGGCTTGCTAAGCTAATTGCTTATCAGGAATTGCACTTTGACTCTTTTGGTAGTTTTGCCACGTTGTAATAATGGAACAAGAAGGAGCAGTAACAAGGAATCTTTAGTTGAAGAGGTGCAGTTGAGAGTGCATCTGCAGCTCTTTAGCCTACAGTTATAGCTCACCCTTGTTACTGTGCTCTGCTGTAACTTGGGAAACTACTTGCTCATGTGCAGTTGCATTTTTTTTTCATACCATACAACTTTCAGATGTGTGTCTAATGCAAAAAAAAAAAAACTGGTCCAAGTTTCATCTGTAGTTTTATTAGAAGTGGAGCAGCACATTAAAGATGGTCACTTCAGTTCTCTGTCGAAGAGAAGCTCATCTCACGCCGTGATTGATTAATGGATGGGGGTGGCATTTTGGTCTTTTGCTCCTGTGACTAATGCCTTCGCGTTACATAACATTATTGATTAAAAAAAAAAAAAAACACAGAAAATGTTTGCTTCAAATTATCGGAAAACAGACCCATCAGTGCCACACATTCACAGTGAGTAAGTGCTGAATCAGACCGGCGTGGGAACACTGAAGTCTGGACTCTGACTAGACCAGACTACTCCAACTCTGACCAACTGGACCAGCAAATCTGCTATTTCAAAGGGAGTTGAGACTCACTGGTTCCTGTTATGTGCTCGAGTTTGAAATGCAGTGTTAATTCTGGCTGGCTCCCTTTCATCTGGTCCTCATTAATATTCGGAGGGCTGGGAGAGGTAGAGGAATCTCAGGTCAGCACAAGCAGATCAGACAAGAGAGTGTGCTGATCTAGGCAAGCAGGAGAGGATCTTTGTGAGAATGTGGTCACCTCCTGGTCCTTTATCAGCATTTGGAAACAAGGTCAAGGAGATCACGTTAGTTTATTCTTACGCTAAGAATAGTGCCACGGCACAGCATGCAAATGAGACGGGGAGCATGAGAAAAGCATTATGAGCCGAGACTCTCCAGACAGCTCTCCCATTTGTCATTAAAGAAAACAAAAAAAAGGGATGCTCAGTGATAGCACTGTGACAGTTGATTGCAGAGATCCAGCGTTATTGGCTTGCTGTCAGTGCTCCCTTGCACACATGACTGAGACATTAATTAAATGTCAAGCATATAAGGCAGCCATAAAGGGTTTTATATGGAGAGGGGAAGATTAGAAAGGAACGTCTGACAGTATGTGACTGATAGGACTCAGACTTGAATGCTGCACATCCAAGTGAGGTGATTTCCCTCTTATTGCTCAAAGTGCTCGAAACTCTCCAAGACAGTGAGATCAGAGGCTTTCTAGTCTCTCTATGCGGAAATATTCCTCCTTTACACATTTAACACATATCAGTGTCTGTAAATAGGTCTCAGGGCCAGAAGGTGACACAGATAATGAATGTGGTTATACCCTTGCAGACTGTTGTAGTAAGTCACTATATGCCTCCCTTTGACCTTTAATAGTCTCGGTTGTCTGCTATTATTCAGCCGTATGTTTCCCATCGAGGTATGCCGGGATGCGCGACGCAAGAGGAGTTTATGATTTCATGCATAGTGGAGCTACATGGAAGAGGAAGTCACAGGCAAACAGAGCTCTGGTACACTTTCAGGTCATGTCCCTCTGGAGGGGTGCTTGCCAGCAAAACACTGAAGGTGAATGGTGAGCACAACAAGGGGATGAAGGACATGCCTGGCTGCCTCCATCCTGCAGTGTCCATACCTTTGTATCTTTCCGCCCTTCGCTGTGTTTGAGGTCTTATGAGGAGACCGGAGGTAGTTTGTGACAGCCTGGAAAGCGTAACTACTAAATACGTAAATCTAAACTTTCTCGTTCGCCGCCTTTCTACCGATCAGCACCATTAAAAGAGAATGTGAAAAGGTTTTAACCGAGGCAAAGAGGCAGTTAGACATGATCCTGTAAAGCAGCGCTTTTGTGTCTCCTGGCAGATGAAAGCCTCTGTGTCAGCTGAGGAAATGGGAGGATTTGACCAATAACCCAACATCCATTGGATGTAACCGAATGACTCGGAAAAAAATAATTAAAATAGATATTTTGCTCTTTCTCTTCATCTGAGATCTTTCACCGATCCTGTCTTATGACTGCCAGGTCTGACAGTTATACAGAGGCCAAGCCTTGAACTTGAATCAGCCATCATCATTACTGGGCTGTTTGCAAACTCGGCAGTCCCTAATGGTTCTAAATTAGCTCTTTACTGCAGCCATTCGATGGACTTGGCATAAGTAGTGTGGTCAGTGGTACAGATTGATCGCTCCTCTTTAATTACAGGGCTGACTCACTGCAAACCCTGCTCCACTCACTACTTTTTTTTCTTGGGGATAATAATGTAATCCCTTTCAACACTTTCACAAATTTGCATTCTTCTGTTCATGCGAATACATGGACACTGTTGGCATGCATATGCACAGACATCAACTTTTGCAAGTGTTTCAGTGATTACAGGTTTCGTACAAATCAGAGACAAATGATAGCCGATCAGTCACAAACGAGTTTGCGTCTGTCTGTATTAATCCAACTTGCAAGCTTTCGGCTAAAGACTTAACTGCAGAATAGCTGTAAGATACAGCCAGTTCATTACTTTTATCATTCAAGAGGGTTTATTGGGGTTATTTTGATTTGTCCCTTGATTCAATGGTTTCCTTCAATTAAAGATGCCATGGCAGAATATAGGCTCCAAGCAGTCTTTTTTCTTTCCCGATCCAATTTGTCTCTCAAAACTTACATTAACCTATTCCAGGCCTGTAATTGGGTATATAGCACTATTCTGTTTTAATGTGTGTAAAATGTGATGGAGGTCCATTACGTCACCCGGTCTGAGATAAGATTTTGCTTTAATTTACGTACTTCTGCAATCTTACAAATGCAACACATATCTCACTATAAAACCTGTCTAGTACTCCTCAATCAGAGAGCAGAAAAAGGTGACAGCGATGTCAGAGAGCAAGGATCTCAGTGAGATCATTTGGTTTTAGTGCAAAATCAAAGATATCCATAAATGAAGCCAGGCCATATCGATGTGTAATTAACTCAACAGTGCCGAGCAGAACAGTACGTCCATCTCCTCCAAGACTGGCCTGGGTAAACCCTGGGGGCCATAAAGCTGCCTTTTGTCCCATGATACATATGAATTCTCCAAACACCGGACATAAAAATTCCCCAACACAAAACATAAAACTTGAATTTATGAGAGTGGAAGCTGATAACGTGCACTAGAGTTGGCCAAGACGTCTGCTTCCGTCTGGAAACAAGTGGCGTTGCTGATGGTGAACCTGCTGGGCTTTTTTTTGGGCCAAAACCACTATTGGGGGGGAACTTCTCCAAAGCAGCCAATGAAATCTTGCGAGCGCCCCGGATTTCCAGGAGTGTGAGCGAGGGAGGAAAAGCAATTTGGAGGCAAATGAATGAGAGAGGGCTCCTCACAAGGAGGCTGGATGGTGGAGGGGAGGGGAAGGCTGGCAACGTGGGGCTGCTGTAGCGCTGTGCTTCGGTAGACGTGTCCTGAACAACAATGAGCTTCCTGACTTTCCTGTCTATTTCAGAAGAATGCCTGCACGGGCCGCCTGTCACCCCACTGCGACAGCTTGCAGAGTTTGTGATAGATAGATCAGGAAAAATAGAAGACAAAAAAAAGGAGAGGGGAGGAATACGTGGCGCAGGTGGATGCGAGAGGCACGCGTGGCTCACTGGCCCAAATCACCGGCCCTCTTCAAGTGCTGTCATTGTACATCTGTTTGAAAGCCAGAAGATCTTCAGCCATGTGTGTGCACACACACACACAAGATAGGAGAAAGAGTGAATGAATGAAAAGGGAAAGTGAGAGATATACAAATTCATTTTACTCTCAAACAGAATGGCAGATGGCAATCACAAACAGTATGGCAGACCGTACAAAATGTATACACAAAATAAAAAATGTTTTTAAAAAAGCAGCCGAGGACTGATTTGCAGACAAGTCCACGCTGCCACATGGTGAGGAATAATAATCTGGGAAGAGAAATATGGAAGAGAAGAAGTAAGTAGAGGGAGGGGTTGGAAGGGGAGGTAGAGGAAGAAAGCAATTGGAAGTGAATGGAATAAGGAGGAGGGAAGATTAAAAGCCTGGGGTACGCACGGATTAATTTTTGGTAACATTTAAATAAATGCAGTGTGGGAACACTTAGTAAGCTTTTGGTAGCGTTGGTGTCATGATCTCCTCGCACGGTGCCAAATAAAATGGAGGGAAGGAAGGATGAAGATGAGACGAGGAGTGGGGGAAGATGCCAGAGCTGTCAGAGACGTGAAGCGCTTGCTCCGTCACAGCGCAGCCATGTGCAGCCCCAGAAGCTGCTCTCCACAGATTGGGAGGGTGCTGACATTGCTGCTCACCACCCGGCTGAGTTGTGCTCTATAACTATGTGTGTGCGAGTCTGAGGGTGGGAGGCAGCAAATGCGGGATTTCAGGTTCCAAATCACAGTTGAAAAAAAAACAAAAAACTTCTCATCTCAACTTTCAGCCAAAATATTAGCCCTTGTGGTTTTCTCAAACTTTTCTTAAACGCCAATCAGTAGTTTGCCGACAACAATTACGGCGGAGCAAAAGCGGAGCGATTTGCCGTGAAGTGTGAATTTCAAATCAGCCCGGCACCTGTACACAGTTGGTACTGTTGTTTTTGCAGAGCGCAGATGAATTTGTGTCATTTCTCCTCCTTCTGTTGAAATGTGCAAGGGGAGGAAAAAAAAAAAAGAAAAAAAGAAAAATCATCCTACATAAAGTCTGTCTGCCATAATCACGCACCTGTTCTCATCCTCTCCGATATCATAGATGTAGTTATCATCCCATCTCGTGTTGCAGACAAAATGGCAGAGAAGGAAGCATAATATGAATGTTACAGTCAAATTTTCCCCCAGAATGACTGCCATTTAGGACACCTTATCTCTTCCTTATACCACTGAGATGCTTGGCTAGACTTAAATTAACTTTTGTAAGAGACAAATTGGTTACTTACACGGGAGGCTGCGAAATTTAATAAGAGTTACTGAAAATCTGGCTCTTGCACGCATTTTCAACAGCACCACTCAGTAAGACGGATATGGATAAGGTTGATTTCTAATACCTTACATGATGAAATAAAAGAAAACACACCGCCGCTTGGGCACAATATTCTTGCTCCTTTGCGACGTATCATGAGGAAGTAACAGATTGCCTTACATCACGCCTTGAACTCACGTACTAATAGCCCTCCTTAATTATCGTACAGTTTACAAAGACACCACGGACAGAATAGTTTCTAGTCTCTTTTCTGCATGAAAACTTCTCATTCCTAAGTAACTTTTCTTTTTTTTGTACCCTGCCCTCAAAGTTCATTTCCATTACTAAAAAGATGGCAGTGTGATCCTTGAGAAATAATGAATTCAGACTTATCCACAGAAATGGCTGATTCAGCTTTGGCAGTTGGAAACAACAACAACAAAAGATACCCTTGGGCTTTTGTGTACATGAATATTGTTGCTGGAGCGTGGGTCCAAAACATTAACAATGCAGAAAAGGGAAAACAAATATCTCGCACACAATGGTTCATTCAAATGGCATGCTATCAATTATGTTTGACAGACGACCAGCAACGTATTGTGTTTGTGAATGCTTTTCATTTTCAAAGATCTCGCGGAAGGTCTTTGGGTTTCATCCCTTGCAACGGCTGCACATATATCTCATTTTAATAACTGAACAAACCACATACGGGGTTCGAATCGAATGTAAAGCTAATAGAAGGCCGCGCTGGAGAGGCTGTCATCACACAGCAGCAATTACGTATGAGGAAGAAAAAGGGCAAAATCTATAATTACTTGCTTACACAACTCCGCTACACAACTCCGCACGCTCAACAATTGCTACTGCTAATTATTTGTTTATACAAAATCCATTTAAACTGTATAATTAAATATTTACACGTTTGCGCAGTCCTCGGAATTGTCCCAAAATTAGGAACATTCATAAGTACATTGGTAACTTTTTGATTATGACATCTATAATGTGTTTTGCATAATGTATGTGACTATACCTGCAACTATAATAAGTGATAATATGTTGAAAGGTTTGCAGCATTATTATATAACTGAATGTGTTTTACTTCACCTGACAGCAGTGTATTTTCTGTATGTTTTCCAAACATCATAAGACATTTCCCAACTGTGGTCTGATCTATATAGTTTGCAATATAACTGTAATGACCTTGCACTGGGCATGCATAAATAATTATAAAACCATTTATCAAGGGTGATGTCCTTTGCAGTCTTCTACTTGCAAAATAAATAAATAATACGCATGCTCCCAGTCTCAAATTAAAGGTTAAAGGACAATTGATTAGAAGAAGGTCAGGATCAATTAAGGAAAAAGAAGCTACACTCTAAAAATAAAGGTGGAACAAGTGTAGTAATGAAATAAAGGAAGCATTTCTATATCTACAAAGACAATTGGTAACCCTTCCTTTTACAGTCCCCTAATTACCAGGTATTTACCAGGTAAATATATGGTAATTCATAGCATCTTATTGTGTAATTACCACCAGTATAAGAAGGTAAATACATGGAAACTACAGCTAAAGTACAAAGTATTTACCTGGTAAAATAGACTGAAATAACAGTGTATTATTGGGTAATTACTGCTGGTAACACGCAAGTAAATACTAAGAAACTACAACTGAAACACAAAGAAAAAAGACCCACTACTGCTCATCTT
>OMNN01024515.1:0-19154 GCA_900302755.1 Chromis chromis
CCCTGCACAAGCCGAATATCCATCATTAATTGGACCCGAATATCCGGAGCACAGAAATTGCTATTCGGGCCAGCCCTAATTGGTGGACATGAGCCGCTTGCCGCTCTCCGAGTGCTTTTCTAGTTTTAAAAAATGTTTCAGCTGCACGTCAGTCAGCGTATTTAGTGAAGATAAGAAAAACTTTGGGATCAATGGGATTAACACAGCGACACAAAACAAAATATTTATGATGCTTGAATATCCAACAAGTGAAGCTACATTAATAAAACATGAGATAACTTTTTTTTGTCCCTTTTGAACCAGCAAATCTTGATTATATTAGCTGTAAATTATGCCAGAAATACAGAAGTAATTCCCTATATTTGTGATAATCACACACATTTCATAGAGAAGTGATGAAGTGTGTGAATTGTGTTAACATATTAATAAAATTTAGTGGCATTTTCACCCCAGAGGGAATTTGTAATTTAGCACCTTTGATCCAAGACGTCAGGTGAAACGTGAATAGTGTGAATCAGATAATATGGTTTCCAAAGAAAGCACTGAGGAAGACTGTGGAGCTTTATTATGAATGTCTGTATTTTGTGGTTTTGTAGCTTTGAAAGTTTCTGTATTGTGTTCTGTCAATTTGTATGTTTTTTTCTACATTTTTCCAACTTTTGAAATTACATTTTTATATTTTTAATACTTCCACTTCCATATGTTTAATACTACCACTAATAGGCCATCACTGCTACATGTTGGTGTTCAGCTTCTGTATTAGTGATGACAGGGACGACACACAGAATGAAGGCAAATAAAAATATTCTTCTTTGAACTTTCTGCATCACGGCCTCCTCTTATTCATTTATCTGCTGCATAAAAGAAAGGAAAACGTATCGAAACTTGCATATGATACCTAAAAAGTTTATATTGATTGTTCCTGTGTTTATGGAGCCATTTGTGGCAAATATCTGACTAAATGTGACATTATTGAGAGGGTATATTAGGTGATACAGTCTCCACTGTCTGTTTTTAGAGGAAAGATAATGATTAAATTAAGTTGCATTGTTCAGTGTGTAATTGGTCCATGGAAGGAAGGTCAGCACTGATGATCCTCTCTCTGGTCTTAACCCTCTGGAGAGCCTTCCTCTCTGCCTGGGTGGTGTTTCCATACCAGACAGTGATGCTAGTGGTGAGGATGCTCTCCACCAGCCCTCTGTAGTAGGCCAGTGTGAGTGGGCAACAGCTCAGCCTGGCCTTCCTGAGCAGCCTGATGAAGTAAAGCCGCTTTTGGGCCTTCTTTACCAGGGCAGTAGTGTGGACAGTCTAGCTCAGGTTAGATGTTAGTTCAAGGCCAAGAAACTTGTGGCTGTCCACCTTCTCCACTACAGTCCCTTTGATGGTGAGAGGCTGCAGTGGGGGGGCCTTCCTTCTGAAGTCAACGATGATCTCCCTTGTTTTGTCTGTGTTTAGAATGAGGTTGTTGTCCTCTCCGTAGACAATTGTATTTGTGACCATAGTCCTGTAGCCTACCTCGTCCTCGCCCGTGATGAGTCCCAGGACAGTAGTGTCATCAGCATACTTGAAGACAATGGTGTTGTCCTTGGTGGACACACAGTCATGTGTGTTGAAGGTGAATAGTTTTGGGCAGAGGCAGCAGCCATGCGGTGACCCCGTGCTGACTGTGATCTCAGCTGAGACCTTTCCTCCCATCCTCACCACCTGTGGTCTGTCAACAAGAAAGTCCAGGATCCAGTTGCAGGTGGCAATTTTGGCAGTAAAGTTTAAAAAATGTTAAAAAACTTACTTGCAGTGGTGGAAAGAACCTGCAGTTCTGAGTTTCTTCTGCTAGTTTCAGTATTTTAAAAAGTAGTTACCTCATATTTCTGCTTGACTGCATTTCATGGGGAAACATTTTAACTTTTGTACTATATGTATCAAATAGATTTATTTACATTTTAGGTTCAGGTTTCCAAAAAAAAGTATACATTTATGTTCAAAACACTGTTAAAGTGTAAACCAATGACTCTTGACCTTTCAACCCTGTGTTCCTTTAGTAAAAAAAACTCTTGATGGAACCTTTTTTCTTGATTTCCATATCCACATGTTGTTAGGAGAAATCTGAAAGTCTGAATTAGTTTTCACATATGAAGAATTTGATGTAATGATTTGGTGTATTATGGGAAACGCTGACAAGTAGATTGTTTTTAATAGAGAATAACATGACTTAAAAAGCAAGTGTTGGAAATCAACAGTAACAGTAACAACAGTTTATTCTCAGATATTTTCATTCAAATAACTTTTCAAATACTCATTGAAGAATTTGCAATTCTTATACCCAACCTAATTAATCATCACACAGCTGGTCAGATGTACACTAAACTACCAGACTGCGCATAAAGTTAGTAAAATAAGCTTATACAGGAACACATACAGTAGCTGCATCAGTGTTCACAGTCTAAAAATGACAAAAATAACAATATGTTCTGTATGTCCTGTGCTCCTGCCACTTTTAGTTATGAACATTTTAGTGATGATGCATCTGTACTTCTATTTACGTCACGTTTTGAATCACTACTTCTGCTTCTAGCAAGTTTTTTGCACACTTGTGTTGATATTTTGACTTCATTAAAGGATCTGAGCCATTATTTTGCAGGCAGAATGTTTCAGTGTTGATGGTATTTTTATTCAGATAGTTTATCACAGTATTAGTATTACTGCTGAGGCATGTCAACAGCACTTTAATACTAAAACTGATCAATGTGGGGTTCATTTTACAGATTTGGTAGTTAACAGTTATTCATTTTAGTTATGTGTGAAGGAGTAAAAGGTGCAATATTCCCCTCTGAAATTATAATAAGTACCTAAAAGTACAGTACATGAGTGGATGTACTTATTTACAATCTCAAACAGACAGTTGTCAAGACTTGTGTTGATTCATTTCAATAGAATATAATTAACTTAAAGCAAGTCCAAGTGAGGTCAAACAGAGAAACAAGGCCATGAAGATTACATGAGCTAAACAAGCCACTGCAGTCACTTTAAATGCAAAAAAAAATCATTCCTTTAAACTGTCGATTTTTGTTCGTCTTTTTTGTTGTTGTAGAAACAAAAGAGCATGAACTTTTGTGCAAATATTTACCTGCCATTAACCTCTTAAGCTCGAGGCTATTTTCTTAAATTTCCATTTGAAAAGACATCTCTACAGGAAATTCAGTTTTAACTGTACAGCTATAAGGACAAAAATCAACACATTGGGCTCTATGGATGAAACACACTTAGGAGACATTTGAAATACAATAAGTCCAGTTTTACCCAGCATTAAACACATTAGACATGTGAAAAACTTAACCAAAACTGTAAATTATACAGCAGATGACAGCTTTGTAGCAATTTATCAGTAAAAGGTAATGTGACTGAACCTATTCTAAGAATTCTCAACAGCAACTCCACCAAAATCATGGAAATATGGTGGCTGGTTGTGTTTTAATAACCTAAAATACATGGACTTTGACTTGTGAATGACATTACAGGAAGTTTCTACACTCTAGGACATGACTTCAAACTAAAATGAAGACAAGAAAAGAAGAATCACATCTTTATTCCTGCTATTTACAAAATATTACATAAGTTCATCCCATAAATAAAGAAATAAATAAAAATACTGTGTATGACGGAAATGAAAACACTAAACACCTCACGAGAACATACTGTATATTAGGCATTAATGGTTAAAGTGCACAGGTAGACACTGGATCTGCTGTTTCAGATGAGATTCGTTAAGGAGACATTTGAACTGCAGGCAGCTCATGCAGCAAGTCATATATTCGAAAGTGATGTGGCGTAAAAAGGCTTCTTCGGTGAGAGAGTGGCATCTGCGTTTTTCAGTCTCTGCAAGAAAATCGGTGACACGTTGTTTTCCTGCAGGAGCCTCTCACGACTTTTCTGCGGCGGCCTCGCCAACGATTCGACAAACCTTGAAGTCAAAGTAACTGAGGGTTCTCACTGCATGTCTACAGAATGTGCAACGAAACGGAATCTGCCCTCCCCTAGTGGACGTATTTACTCGCTACATGTGCTTTGAGAAAAAATGAAATATACAATCTGCATAACAAGGCATCAAAACATTCTGGTTGTCCCAATGAGAGATGTGACTCATTTTACCCTTCCTGATAAATTTTTACCCAAGAAAATACATCGTTAAATAACATTATTATAGTTGAATCACTTTGTAAACACTGTTTAGGAAAAGGTGCTACATAAAGGTTATTAATATTATTATTATTTCAAAGATTATTTGTTGCTCTAATGCTGAAAAGTCATCGTGTGCTTAAGAGAAGTATTAATATTTAAATATATTTGTTTAGTCCAGATGATGTGTCAAATTAAAACAAATTAAATGAGGAAATTTTCAAATTAAAAGAATCAAAAAAGGAAAAAAAAGTGTTTTTTGTGAGCGTGTTTGCAAGTTTTAGATGAATCAAATATAACTTTATTAATATAAGTCTTTAGTTGTGCTGGAAATGGAGATAATTCTTACTGTAAATAACACAACACCAGGATAGACCTAAAGAAAACACATGATTTGGCAGGATATTCATCAAAAACAAAACTCTAAATGTGACTAAACCCTTTGGAAATGATGATTAAAGATCGGTTAAGTTCAATAAATTGCATTTCTTTTTACAGCAGTAAGGCAAAAACAGAGTCATTTCAAATCGATCTATGCATGTCGGTTACTTTTAAACGTCGGTTACATGCATTAACATGTAGAAAAATCATAACATATATTGCTATAGCATAAAATTAGCCAGGTTATGGTTTATAGCATCGTGTGCAAAATTCAAACAAGGTCTGCTCGAAGTGGATATTAAAACGTACGAGGCGACTAGAAAGCACCGGGGACGTATCTGTTGGACTGGAGGAGAGCCATGAACTCCTGTTTCCTCTTGATCTGGCCCATCAGCTTGATGCTCATGACGAGTAAAACAACCTGGAAATGGAAGCAGAGGTTGGATCAGGGTGTATTCAAAATATTATGTTTGATCATCTGAATTTCTTAAAAATATTAAAGCTATATTGGTGGAAGTAGTGTTCAAATGAGTTTTTGTCATATTTCCAAGCAAAGTTGTGAACTATTAAGACAATTCACGTTGTTTTGTCCATTAAGACGTCTCTAAAATGCTTATATTTTATTTACATACCACTTGATCAGTAACAAAATCTTCATATTTCTTGCCTTCTTTACAAATTCTTACACACATCATGTCAGAAATGAAAATCTAGTCTTCAAAGCCTTAAATATAGGCTATAATAAGCCTGTACGTCTGCAACAACTGCTGCTAAAAAGCTAAACTGAAACAGCTGATAAGCATTTCTGAAACAGTGAGAAATAGCTGATTTAAGTTCTATAAAATAAAGCAACCACAGCTGATTCAAACCTCAATGGGAGAAACAGCCAGGTGTTAAAGTTCTAGACATTAAAATGCACAAAAACTTGACTTTTTGTTCAGTCTGGTTACAGAACAGATCAGAGGAGCAGAGAATGGAAAAAAGACAATGACATAAGATGTGATGGGGCAAGAAAATATGTGCTAAGGATCGTTGAAGTTATTATAGGGCCGTGCATGTTTGTATTTTTTCCCTTCTGTAGGTCTATTACTATTTGATTTTTAAACATTAGGCACCAAAAACCATATATGTTGCACTCAATGGCAGCAAGTTTATGTTGCTACTGAGACTTTTACTGCGGCAATTCTGTGTTTTTCTACCCTACATTGTATAAAGTGAAGATGATTCATTCACCTTTAGAGACTATGTTGCAAAAATGTCAAGCCGTTTGCAGTAAATGATACCTGAACTATAAAAAACTATGGATTGGATGTATTGTTTATTGTATGCAGGGAGAACTGAAACATGAAAACTTATGCAGTTAACCGTCTTAACCCCAAAACCTGCCAGTAGGTTGAAAACATGTAACTATTGCACCATTTATCAAAGCCAGAAACTGTAAAAACAAGAAGAATCATTAGATTTTCAAGATTTACAACTTTCTGACAGTCCTTAAGCTACACAAGTGTGTGCTGAAAACCATGATATTTCAATAAAATTATGTTATTATACAAGTCTTAGCCAAAAATAAAGTGTTTACTCTAACCGGATTCTGTAAAAAGTAAAAATTCTGTACCCCTTAGCACAACTGGGAGGTCATTAGAAACTCAGCTGTGACCAACAGAACAGGCAAAAATTCAAAGACTTTTCGACTAAACTAGACTGAACTGCAGGATGTGTTTACACAGGAAACGCAGGTACGAAAACAAATTAGAAATGTAAGTAGTAAAACACCTATAGTAGGTGAAGTCGCCATTTTTTGCACTATTGATTTTTATTTTTTATTTTGTGTTTCAATAGAGGTGCAGGACTTAATACTGCAGTGGAAAATGAGCTGATAATTAATGCATAACTTAATGCAGTGTAAATCCCGCCAACTGCTTTTCCCACCAATTTGTTCTGTTCTATGAGAGTAGAAAACATGTGCTAGTGTTTTGAAAGAATGATTTAAATACGAGGTTGTGTTTGCTGTGTTTGGATAGAATTAGTCTCTGTACAAAAAGTGTTTTTTTGTTGTTTTTTTTAGAATTTTTGTATTTTGACATTATTATTTCATAAATTAAACGTGGCTTTCAGCTGAAAATTAAGTATTTAGCTAGTCGTGTGACATTAGCGTGTTGCCATGTTTAAGGGTTTAGGAAAAGTATTTATAATATTGGTAAACACTTGATAGCAGTTGTAAAAAAAAAAAAAAAAAATGCAATAGCTACTTAAAATCTCACAACACATGTACACAAAAACATATATATAGATAGATAGAAAAAAGAACATACCCAAAACACTCCACTTCCAAACTGTATACCCATCTCCAGTGAGAACGTAAGCTTCAGTTCGGAAACATAAATTGGTAGGCAGGGCTGTAAAAAAAACAGAGCAGATAAGGAAGATAAAGGTTTAAGTAAAGAAGACACTGTGAGGGAAAATATAGAGTTTATTGTATCAGTAAGTTTATTTATTAGGAATTTGTTTACCTCTTGATAAACATATTGGTTCTTCGGAGCCCCAAGTGTGGCGCTGCCTCTTAGTCGGATCTGTTGGAGACAAAATCATCACAGAATACGACCAAAATGAAGAAAAATTCAAGTAAATTATATTTCTTTTTAAATGTCTATATGTTACATCCTAGGTCTTTTATTTTAATTTTCCCATCACCAATCAGTTGGGATGACATATTACCACTTCACTTAGGTGGTGTGATCTTACAGCTACACACTGTAAACATCTATTAGATACTGTAGACCTACTTCAAAGTTCATCTTACAGTTACTTTCAATCTTTGTTTTCATATTGTATATGTATTGTTGATAGTTATAACAGACTGTCACGGCTCTCAGATGAAGCCGGATTACATTTCAGTCCACTTGTTTCTCAGGTGGAAAACTATTTTTAGACGTACCTGAAGTTTTTTTTCATCTCTACTGCAGCACTCTGGTAAACAGTACATGTCCTGCTCTGTATGTAAAGGCCTGTACTATGAAGTCAGTTCAACATAGCCAGGATATATTTTAGTTATCTGGCTTAACTAAGCCTAACAAAGCTGGTTTCTAAATCTAGCTATCAGCAAGTTCACCAAAAAAGCTGTATTGGCACCAGATGAAGAAGATCAGTTGATCAAGCTGAATATTTCTAAGAAGAACAAACTACAAACCTGAACCCATATGAAGAATTTAATATAATATAATTGTGGCTAAAAGTAACCGAGCTGCTGCAGCCAAAGCTAAGAAAAATAGTAGATCTGACAGTGATTATAATTGTATATTCCATTAAATGTGCTGTTTAGATGTTCTTGTGGCATATAAGATAGTTTTAGACTCGTTCTTTCAGCTAGCGGTGTTAAAACGGTCTTGGGAGCAATTAAAGAACAAATGTAAAAACAATTTAAATCGATAAGTAGGCTTACTGCAAATCTTATAATATCAACAAATGCAAGGCTTTAGTGCTTTAATCAGCCTCTGTTTTAGGTTTAAATCACTATACTCAGGTCTATAGAACAATAAAACTGCTTTGAAATGGCTTCAAATTAAATAAAATCAAGCAAGAAACACTGGAATTCCCTTTACGGAGAATCTACTGTATATGTCTCATATCTGGGAAACAAAAGGGTTTGGACACTAAAAAGTCTAGCCTTCTTCAGAAACCTCTGAGTTTCTGTGCACTGAGCTCCACAGAATCAACAGAAAGAGAATTGATTGGTCAGTAGGCGGCGTTTTTATACACATTGATCTGTTATCTTGAACAAAATGTGCAGCAGTAAGAAGTGAAACACTCCTGTCACCTTAAAAACACAGATTTAAACCAGAAGTTACGTCATTAACCCTAAATCCTGCTTCATAGCACAGACCTCAGGTTATTCCTCAACCCAGGACTAACTTATTAAAGCATACAGTTATGTGCAGGGCTTCTGTAGAATTACCAAATAGTACTTAAGATTCAAAAAGTGCTTATATTCTCATGAAACAAATGCAGAATTAATGACTACATATACTTGTTTTTATTGAGTCTTCATATATTTTATGGTAGTTTATGGCTGTAATGTTGTGATAGTTAGTAGTCATTTGTATGTGATGCTTGGCACAACCGCCATCTTTATTTTGTTTATATCATCATGTAATACGATAGGTCATTTTATATTGATTTTGTTGTTGAGATAGTCGGCCTGCCTGTCTATTCTGTCTATATGATCCATTTCTATACTGCAGTAGCTAGTGGAACAACTGAAGACACATGGAGCCGGTGTTTTATTCCGCACTTCCTCAGTCTGAGAGCTTTGTGCCATTCAAAATAACAGACATCACACTGTTCAGCCATGAAGACACACACACACATCCTCATTACTGATTATATTTAGTTTGTTTTGTGCTGATTTCATGTTTTTGAATAGATAAATTATTGGCCTTTAACCTGAATCTCACTTTTTTGTAATGACCTCCTAGCCAGCTCATGAAACTTATATGGAATGAAGCTCAGCTGATTTATCATTTCGACATTTTGTATCTGGAGCTTGCATTTCAAAACTGCTTTAATGGTTTATTTTGGATCCAGGATGATTTGCAGCTACTATGGGGAAATCCAAGTAAGTTTCTTGAACCTGTGATTTCCAGAGTTGCATCTTCAAGTTTCAGCAAAAAGAAAATTTGATTAAAAAAAAACATTATTAGTCTTATTTAAAAGGAGATACTTACACATTTTCCTGGATACTGACAGTTACAGGAGGGAGGGATGGAAGAACCCCAGTCTTTGTATCCTTCAATAAGACCACAGCATTCAAACTGGAACAGACACACACATTCACAAACATGTCAAATCTCAGATGCAGCACTTATTTCCTATTATTCCTCATATTTCGGTTTAAAATAATACATTTTCATTAGGGATTTGTAGGGAGATTGTTTCCCCCACAGCTGGAGGATGTTTCTTTAAGAGAACACACGCCTACTCATCAGGTGACGCCCTTAAAGTTTTATATACTGCAGGTGTGGCTTCAGTCAGGTTTGATGCCACCTGAATGCTGCGTGTGATTTGTTTGTCTGTTCTGGGGGTTACTGCATGAAAATGTGCTTTGAACACATTTAGTTTGGGGTTTTTGAGGCTTTTTTGGCAGAAAGACGTTGGCTTCAACACTTTAGGGAGGGACAGAAAGCTGCCAGAAGACTTTAGAAACCTAAAAACTGAGTGTGCTAGCAGTTGTCTGTGGTTTGCTTGATTAACAACAAAGTTCATCAGTCTTTTCAAGTTTTAAACAAGATGGTGGAAGTTGTGAGCTAGCAGGGACACTCTAGCATGGGCTGTGTGTTCTTGATACTGGAGAGAAAGTGTGTGTTGTGTGAGGTCCTTGGCATGAATTGCTGTTTAGGGAAAGAAAAGATAAAAGATTGCATGTGCATTCCTTTAAGATACCCGCACATACAATCTCTGCTGCTAAGAGATGATTCCGAACACTTCCTAAATAAAGGACCTAGTCCACAAATACATGGGCCATTTTTGAAAATGGGGAATTTTCCTACTTTGTTCTCGAGAGATCCCTGTCCACCGTGAAAATGCCAAAACACGACTAAAGATATGTCAAGAGCATTTTAAAGCAACAAGTAGTGATATAACCTTAACCCTAAAACCATTCTGCCCAATTAAAAGCCTGAAAAAAAGCTATTGCTACAAGCTCTAAGAGGCTACTAAGTGTGTCCCACTGAGGAAGAGGGGAATTGTATTTAAGTCCAACACCTGTTTCTCAATGTAGTGGAAGAGTAACTGTAGATTAAGGCGACCACTAACATAAATGTTCCCCCAAAAAAAGTAAAATGACAATTTGATTTGAGTAAATTTTATTTTGACAACCTGTATGTCTTCACAGTTAAAGTGTAAAACTGTAGGGTTAAACTGGAAACTTGAACATGATAAAAAAAATAAATTAAAAAGAGGCCTTATTATTTAAGTCAATAGTATAAGCCTGGTCTATATATTGACTTTGATGTCCTGTAAATATACAGCCAATTTCACGGCGCAACCATCGTCTTTAGCTTGCGACTAGTGAGTTTGATTCGCATTAAATATAATTAAGGCTGTAGCAGTGCAGAGCAGCATCTTGGAAGTGACTGCTGGTTATCATGTAGTCTTAGTGGGCAGCTTTTCAGGCACAATTTTATTCTCATTCCTTTGTCTGACATTAGGAACAGAAAAATATGTAAATGAGAACAGCTTTATTGGGGATTTGGCTGTATTAAAATACAGTATATGTGAGCACAGAGAGCAGGAGAGAAGCTAAGAGATGTAAAGTGCCTCCTGTGTATAAACTACCTTTTTGTTCTGTGTGAATTTGAAATATTCCCAGACTTTTAAAGCCTTGGTTTTTTGGAATCTCCTCATCCTGAGCCAAGTTGGACTTCGGCTGTTGCCATTGGCTGAAATTGTAGCACTGACTGTAGCTGAACAATGACTGCCGCCAAAAACATCATGATGTAACACTTATGCACTGATACTGAGAAAGAAACATTTACTATAACGAATTTAAGTATTTCTGAAGTAAAAAATACTGATGTTGACACATTTGCAGCATCAATGTCATCAATTATACCTCTACTGTCCTGTTAACAAGGTTAACATAGGCACCATTTTGGCTACAAAACTGTCTCATATAAAGAGTTTCAGAATAGCTCCATCATACAGTGGAAGGGTGAAGATATTTACTGAAAAAGTTCAGTTTTCAGTGACCGAAAAGTGTGGTTGCAGAAAAAGCTATGTTTTTAATAAAACCCATGTTCATAGACTAAAACAACATGGTTCAAGTTATAGGCCTTTACCATTATAAGTAGCTCGATGCAATGTACAGTATACTTCCTATTCCCATGCCCTGACCATTATGGGAACTGTATAGTATCCCTTTTCATTATATGCTATAAGAATCTTTGTTACATTAGAGTAGAAGGGGCTTGGTGGCTCAGGGGGTCATGCTCTACAGTTTGTATAGTGGAAAAAAGAGTCATGTATGGATGGTGCATGTATGAGGACTGTAAAACAGAGTTACCCAGCACATAATGGAACATGTCACTTAGGTTTGAGTCATTTAAAAAAAAACTAATTATTAGAAGATATCTTGAGATGTTAGTTTCTGTAAAGTGTACCTCTATGTCCACTGCACTTTTGATTAGTGGCTGCATTCAAAACTTGGCACAATTGGCAACAAGCTGAAAATAATAAATAATGATGCTCACCTCTTCCTGAATACTGTACAGCAGCGTCCTGTTGGCTTTGCTTGTTGTGCTGAGTGGCATCATGGACAGCAGCTTGGTTTCCTTACGCACCACACGTTTCTGTGGAGAGAGAAATCACACTGAAATCTTTCCTTTGTATATTTGGATATACTGTAGCTTTTTATAAGCTTCAGTTGATGCTCTACTCTAAAGAATAAATAAAATGTTGTAAAAAGAAAAAAATCCAAGTTGCTTGTGCAAGCCGTTTACCGTACCTCGTAAATATCTTGGTAACTTAGTGCTGTTCTAACAATTATTGTCTGACTGGCTGCTGCCATCCCGGCTGCATACTGCACACACACACAAGGAAACAGAAGTTGCACTATAAAACACGTACAGTATACACACACGGGAAAAGAAAAACTTTCGACAGAGATACAATAACGCACACATAGTCGAAATAAAATACATAAATAGGGTTTTTCTTACCAGAATCAAACACCATCTCTTTCCTTGGCAGGCTCCGAACACACCGAGCACCGAGAGCAGCAGGCAGCCAATCTCTATGATGTACATGATCACTACCGAAGCATAGGACACCATCTAGAGAGGGAAATCACACATTAACTAGCATGTGCCAATTAATTATAGTTTATTGTAACAAAACAGTTGAAAATCGACAGATGTGTGCAGGAAGCATAATTCACCCGACCCGAGGTATTCACTTACACTTAGAATTAATCTTATTTCGCTTGTCAAGGATGTATCGCAAAGATAGCAGGGCTACAAAAGGGGTCAAAGGTCACGGCCGGCTACAGAACGGCATGAAGATAATTCACTGTCTGGCTCAGGGACGCTACAACGAGCTTTCAAAATACGAGCCGTGCAGTTCATCCAGAGAAAAAAGAAAAAAGACACATTTTTTTAAAAAGGTGCTGCGTTGGTAGTATTGATGGAAGGAGGCTCATGCATTAATAATCGTCTCCTTTTTTTTGAAGCTGAGACAAGAGAGGAGTATTTTTTTCTGCTGCTGTGACTATTTTCATCCAGTCAGGGGTAAAAAAAAAAAAAAAAAGAAAGAAAGAAAGAAAGAAGCAGAAGTCAATCTTACTTTGCCAGTTTGGAGGAGGTCTCTGTGCCACGCCAATGTCATCGTCAACATGAAGAAGCACAGCGCCTTCGGAGAGGAAACACAATAATTTATTACAAGTTAGAAGGATATAAAGTGTTTTAGGGATGCAGAAGATGAATAGATAGTGTCTCATATAGTGTTTTGAATTCCACTTCTTAAAGGAGCAGAGGGAGGAATGAGGAGGGGATCAGGATTACAGGCAAAACAAAGGAAGGCCTGCACTAAAAAAACAACAACATTATGAGCATTATAAGGGTATTTTAGGTGCTATTTTAGAAGAAATGGGTCAATATAAGGAGGAATGGAGAAAATCCTTCGAAAAATGCAATTATAACCATCACTGCTGCATCTTTTCTGCAATCAGCAACCCGATTTTTTTTCTTTTTCATCCATTTCTTTGTGTATTTAAAAACATTCTTGTAGCACAACAATGATGGAGATTCCAGACAAATAAGCTAAATCGCGACCCCAAACTGATGATCTGCAGCAACATTTCATCACAGAGAACAGCCCATACAAAGAGAATCAAGCAGGCCTCGGGGGCTTTAACTGCATCCATATAAATCTACCTACCATATGCACCGCGTTGGCAAAGATAAACGGCCTTTTCAGGCTCGTTTTATCCGCCACCACGACCACCGCGCTCCGCTGCATCCTGCTGCCGCTCGCCAGGCTTCAAAACGCCCTTTTTACATAGAGGGGAATGTGGAGGATGAGGACCTGGAGCCGTAGCAGGGAGGGCATCTGTCTCCTGCATCCGCACAGGACGTCACTGTGATGCGCTGGATGTAAGGGTAAGCGGTGCTGCGTTCAGGTGCATCAGGGAAACGGTAGGATCCAGAGGTTTTACGCACAGGATTGAGATATTCATTCAACAGTGGTTGTGTGTATTATGATCCATCAACACCGAGTCCAAAAAATACCTTCAACTGATGATGTTTTGTAGCTGTGACATTCTTCAAAACATGTTGACTCTAAAAATACAAGAATAGAGAACAATAAAAAGGTTTACTTGTACAATATAAGCTCCCCCTGGTATTGCAAAATATATAGGAACTAACCTCTATATCCTCATACTGTCATTTATATGAAGCCATTGTTTATATCTTCCTCATTTTATTCAACTCTTGAATGAGTCAGGAAACTGCTAAACTGTCATTTATTTTCATTTCTTGATTTGAGAATCGGTCGTGGCTGTGTATTTCACCTTAAAAGCTTCAAAAATACCCTTTTGTTTTCATTTCCAAACCAAATATTTGCTTGTATATACTAGTATATGAGTCATAATCCATACTTGGCATTTTCTCCCATGTTTCCTAAATTGACAGGACTTGATTTTAAATTCTAGCTGAGATCCCACAGCTTTAAATGATCCCACATGTGTCTGCAGGCACAAACATCCAAAATAGACTGGAAGTTGTAGTGTAAAAATCATTATCATGGTGTAAAATAGCTTAAATGAAGTGTTGGACCATGCAGATTGTCAAGTCAACGTTAAATTTATTCGTAAAGCACATTTAAAAACAGCAGTTGAACCAAAGTGTTGCACAATTAAAGATAGCAACCTATAACACACAGTAAAACTAAAACAAAAGATACATCTTAATAAAACACAATAAAATAATGAAAATGAAAGGATGCAGTACAATAAGAGATGAAATCAGGATCTCAAGCTTTACTTGGATCAAATGCCAAAGAGAAGAGTTGGGTCCATAGTGACTTTAAAGTTTCCAAAGTCTGAGTAGTTTTTGTATTAAAAAAAGATAAATGGTTTAAGAGATTATGAGAAGCCACTGCCAAAGCTTGGTCAACTCTTTTTTTGTTATTAGACCTCAGAACTTCCAACAACATCTAGTTCCTCAGTGCTCTAACCGAGATATGTAGATGTGAGAGTTCTGCTAAATAAGGTGCAACCCATTCAAAACAAACAATAAAATCTTAAAATGTAATCTTGACACAGACGGGAGACAGAATGTGATGTGTGGAAAGCAACATTTCAAACTGGAAAATAACTTAAGGTTTTAAAAAAAAGATGTATTTTATGATGATAGTTATACTGAATAAATTTTTTAATGATTTTACAATGAGCTAATATTGACAAAATGCTCATAATGCTGCTCTCTACATGAACATAGTATTAATTTTGTGCCAATTTTGCTTGAAAAATAATAAACTCTATTTCTGCAGCACCTTTTAAAGGTGGAGATGCTTTACAGAACATTAAAAATATATTAAGCATCACAAAGCAGCAATAAAACATCAAAAATAATTGTAATAAAACCTTGGAAAAGGGACAAAATCTTATATAAATGTTTGTCTGCACAGGTGTATTTTTAAAAACTTGACTGAAAAATGCACACAGTCAAATGTTTCTGGAAAAAAGAGTTTAAAATTTTGCATTTAAGTACAGTTCTTGAATTAATACACTTAGATGCATTAGTGCAACATTATAAGACCTAAAACAGACATTATTTCTGTGGGGTTTGAAGAGGTTAAGTAAGCTCCTTACTACATTTCCCAGAATCCACAGCAATAATGGGGCCGGGCCACTGGCCTAGAACAGGTAGGGTGAGTTTCTATTGTTACCACAGGTGCTGTGAAGAGAGAGAGAGACTGTAGGAGGAAGGAAAACCTGATGAGAGAGAGTCAGGTGGAGGAAACCTACTGACACGTGTAGCAGCAGGTGGATCAGACAGCAAGCTGGAATATAAACAAGCATCTCATTTAAAGGAAGCTGCTGCTTTTTTTTTTACCTTTCATAACAAGAACCTGAGCGGGAGAGGATGGGATTCATGCTGTGGGCCATAAAGTGGGTCAACACCTGAGAAGGAGCTGGAAGCAGAACTGAGGCAGTTTTGTCCTGAAAGCGCTCAAGAGAGGCAGGAAAGACGGAGAGAATGCAGAATTCCAATGAAAATACTGCAAGTTTTTAGCAGCTGAGAACATAAACAGTTGATTCCTTGTACTTTTTAATGTGCACACTGCTAATAGTTGAAATTTTAGCTCAAGTAAATGGATTGTTTGATGTTTTTTTAACCTTTGAGCAGCTCCAATTTGCATTTTGACAAATTGTGCTACAACCCTGAACTGGTTTTACAGGCTGAACTAATGCAACCGAGTCTGCTGGAAATCTACCAGCTGTAGCTTCTGCTAGAGGAAGAAACTGAGTAGCAGTTGTTTTGGATAAAGATAACCCAGCATCTCTTACCTCAACCTCAAAGGCCAAACATTCCAAGTGATCTACAGTACAGGAGGCAGCATTTCTTCCACACCTCCACATCCACACAGAAAGACTCTACTGTAGCTCCACCATGCAGACTCCAGGACCTGAACATGATGACTCCTTTGACTTTCTGTTTAAGATCATCCTCATCGGAGACTCCAATGTAGGGAAAACCTGCGTGGTTCAGAATTTCAAGTCAGGGATTTTCTCGGAGAAACAGCAAAACACCATCGGGGTGGATTTCACTGTGCGGACTGTGGATATCGAGGGGAGGAAAGTCAAGGTTAGTTCTGTTTGTGTGTTTTAAAGTGTGTGCAGTGGACATAAAACATCAAAACTCCCCAAAAAACAGACTTTTCTGTGCAATCAACCAATTTAATCAGCTCAGATCTGTTAATTAGAGCATCGGGAGTTATTATTATATGCTAATGGGAAGCATTTGGCCAGTATGACTGTAAAAGTGCATTCAGAAATGAACAGAAAGCCTAGTAAACACCCTGATCCTTATCATTGATCTATAGAGTCAGCTGGCTTTGACAATGACAGCAAGGAAGCAGGCCTTTAGGGTGAAATATTGCATGAAATATATAGTAAATAAATGAACAATTACAGTTTTTTCAAGTATAAATGCAACAATTCCAGGGTTCCTTTTAGACACACACATGTAATGGACTTTTCTCCTGTTTGGGGCTAAATGACACAACACCGAGGTGTCCTCTGGTTACAGTTAGACTCGGTCCAAAACCAGTCAGACCAGCTGCTCACATGAACGACCCACTATTCAGGTTTTTCTGCCCCGAGCTTTGGCACAGACAAAAATAAACTCGGAATGACTTCTCTGTTCTGTCCTGAAGCTAGAAAAAGAAGTAATTGTTCAGGCGGATCAGTTCTGCCTGAACTGGAAATTACTATGTTACCTGAATACTTCTGCTGTGTTATTCAGTTAGACTGTGGCTGTTATCATCTTCAACATGCTGGTTATTCATGTGAATTTTGACCAAGCAGGTACAGGTAGGACACTACAGTGTAATGCCAGGTGTGGTGTAAGGGTAAGGAAGCCCAGAGAGGTCAAATAAAGTCACTTTTTGAACTGATATATGACGGTTTACTACCACTTCCCCTCTGTTTGCAGCACTCTCTCTGTCATAGCCACAGGGGAAGGCTCAGTCTGTCTTTCAACAAACACACCTACAGCTACTATATTGTTTTGTGCACAAGACAAATGATTAGATGATAACATTCCACGACACGCTTTCTCCTCCCAACAAACATATTGTCACCTGAACCTTAAAATGTGGAGGAAATATTCCAACTATCTGCACCATAAGTACTGATCTTTAACAGAACAATGATGCCAAAGGTCCATTACTGACTGTTTTTATCCAGCTCCAAATCACAATGTAAGGCTGCTGTGGATTGAGTTTCTTGTAGAATTGGAGGTTCAGACTAGTCATTACAATGACAGCTCAGGTTTCAGTGTTTTAACTCAATACCAGCTAATGTTTGGAGCTCGAGGCTATATAAATGAGATAGTTGATGTTTAGTACATTTTACTTTAACATGTTTGGTCTCTTTACTGATCAGAAGATACATTTCTTTTATTCTGTATGCACAATGATGGCATTTGTTTGTAAATTACTTTGGTTGCTATTTAAAACTAATTGTACTATTGAAAACACAGTACAGAAGATTTCACATTTCAGTTGAATCACACCTGTGTCATGTAAGTTAAGGTAACAAAGCAGGCATGTAGTTAAAAACACTATAAGGAAGTTAGCAGTTTCTCAAAAAAGAGCCAGTTAACTTACTGGTTTGCTAATTTTTTTTTGCAACTTGCATGGGAAATGCAGGGAAAAACACTGTCAAGATGGTCAGTTTAAGCTTTTATTTTGTGTGTTTATTATCTGATTTTTAAGCCTAACAAACCCTTTACACTTGCACTGAGAAGACAAATGACTTGGGCTGGTGAGTCTCATTAGTTGCTATGACAGTTGTTACCACACTGGGTTGTTAGATCCTCAGGGAGAATTCTGCACAGAGAGACCAAAGGATCTGCTCTGAAACACTATTTCAGCTGTGTGAGCGGGTGTGTGTGTGTACTGGCATAGCCCATTTTCTTGTTGTTTATATGCATATCAGCCATATATCCAGTTATGTTCATTAGCTGCCTTATTATAGGTGATAATTTGCATACAAGAGCCTAAGCCCAAAGGATTTGATTGAATATTAGAAAACTACATTGAATTTCAAATCTAACACCTTAACTTGGATATTATTATCCTGATATTGTTGCACTATTCAGCTACTGTACTTTTTAATTAGTGTATGGTAAAACTGATTTCCTGTCACAGATGCAGGTGTGGGACACGGCGGGTCAGGAGAGGTTTCGTACCATCACCCAGAGCTACTACCGCAGCGCTCACGGCGCCATGATCGCCTACGACATCACAAGACGCTCGACCTTTGACTCAGTGACCCACTGGATCAAGGAGGTGGAGCTGTACGGAGCAAACAACGTTCTGCTGGTTCTCATAGGTGAGTGTTAATGTGTAAGTGCATGAAAACAATACGTGGGTGGACAAAAAAAACAGGACTATTTGAGAATATTGTGAGATGATTACAAAAGCCCTGCAATAAGAGCACTGTATAACTGATTTAGTCTCTCCTTTTAGGTGTGAGCAACAGTCATGTGACAAAAACTCAGCGTTCTCAGGTGAACTGCATGTTGTGAGGAAAATACTAAAAAAATTATTAATCAATAAAATAAATGCTGCATGGCTCGGAAAGACTGTACAGATGAGCAAGTTTTCAGAAATTTGTTGAAAGATACATTCAGCATAGTGAAACATCTTTCTATAGTTGATTTGTGGAATAATGTAAAAAAAAAAAAAAAAGCAGAGTTTGTAGAGGTTGGTAGCACATGTGGACACGTGGAAAACATGTTGTACATGTTTATGTATAATGTATATCCATGTGGCGATGGATATTCGGGTCCAATTAATGACGAATATACTTCGGGGGA
>OMNN01024515.1:28628-41015 GCA_900302755.1 Chromis chromis
ATATCATAGGCCTAGTCCACATGTACACAGGTATTTTTAAAAACAGGGTTTTTCCTCTTTGCTACTGTTCTCGAGAAAAAACAATGATCCACATGAATATGCAAAAACATTAGATTCAAATATTTTCTTTCAAACTTTATTAGAACTTGTATGTAATGCTTGCTGATATAACTCTACGTTCCAACAGGCTATCAACAATGGCGCATACAGGAACTGAGGAATCATAACTGTTGATTGATTCTAACTTGTCTGTTCCAGTAACTGTACATCCATGTGTAAACATGTAAGAACTTAGCAAGGTTAGCACTGGTCCTACTTTGGCTACGCTAGCAACTGCACAAAATGCAATGGATGACATTCCGACAACTCTGTTCTTCTTGTCTACTTGTCAACATTATACATGGAGTTGGAGGAAATGTTTTCACCCTGGAAGCAGTTTTCCAAAAGCTCTGTTTTCAGTGACCTAAACCTGCCTTTTCTTGTGGACAAATGGGCCAAACACCCAAGAAAAACAAACAAAAATAAAAGTTTTGAATAATCACCAAGTATATGTGGAGAGAAGTATTTATTTTTATAAATAAAAGTTTTGAATAATCACCAAGTATATGTGGAGAGAAGTATTTATTCTGCTTTGGTTGCCTGTTTCCTGCCTTTAACTTTCCCGTTGTTTCAGACCAACCGCTATTACCGATCTTGCTTTCCCGCCATTTTTTACTGCCATTTTTTACCGCCATTTTTAACCGCCATTTTCCTAACCTGCACCCACTTCACTCACTAGTTTACACCATCGATCCACTATTCATTCCTTCCCAGACTGTCTTTCTGCTCTTCACCTGTGCTTTTCATCCATTCATGTTCTTCTCTTGTACTTTTTGCCTGCTAACTGTAACTTGATTTTTTGCTTGATCCCTTTTGTTTTGCAAATGTACTTGTTTCTCTGGAGTGTCCATTGGGTCTATTGAGTCTATATGTTGTCCATATGAGGTATTTGTGATCACATGCCCACATACTGTTGGGTTACCTGTATCTATACGGTGCAGGCTGTTGCTGCTAAGGTTGAGCAGCTTGAGGTCTTTGGACAGCAGGAACTGTTTAGGCCTGAGATGTTTGATGCTGTTACTGGACAGATCCATCTTCACGATGTCAGATGGCAGGTCAGACGGGATCTGATTCAAATCTGCAGAGGAAGAAAGAAAAGTTTAGAAATATTAGGCTTGAAACTCAGACATAAGAGAAAATGTACTGTCCTTAAAGCATAACAAATTAAACCTCATATTTGCCCCAATGGAAAACGAGTATTTAAATTAGTATAAGAAATATAGATTCATTCATGTGTACTGGTTTGTATGTTTACACGACTGAAGCAGATGTGCTCAACCAATGAAATCTGAATCGAGACTGCAAAACTGCAGAAGAGCTGGAAATTCATTCTGTCTGCATCTTTATGTTTTCAAGATGTTTTGTGGGTTTTATGCAACATTTCACATTTTCAAGAAGGAGTCAAGGGCGACAGCATGTAGAACAATATTTCCCTTATTTGCCAAATGGGAGGTTCCGTATTTTTTTCCACTTTCTTACGGCATTTCCAGCCTCACACACACACACTCATGTTGGTCTTTGAAAACTTTAATGTACGAAACAGCAACACAATCCTACATATTCTGATCTGTATAACAGAGTCTCTCTGGAGTTTTAAATCAGAGTCCCACGCTGAGGCATATTTTCTAAACGTTATACCATCCGAGCAATGTCGAGGCAGGTAAAATACAGATTTGATGCAGTCAATATGAAGCTACAATGAAAACTTTGGAGACTGATTTTGTGGTTCCCTTTGTCATTAGACTTGCTTCACCTACAATTTGTGCAAATACAAGAAGATTTTGAACTAAAGGTCACGTCTGCTCATATGAATCATGCTGAAGTTCTGTTTAAAACTGAGTAGGTGGTCGATGCAACCTGCATCATCAAAATGAACATGAGCGATTGTTTTTGCAGCAGTCAGCAAAATGGTTGCAGATGAGTGGAAACATGAGCGTGTTTTGGCACTAAGTACTGACTAAGACATAATCAAACCATATTTATTTTGATGTAGAATGAGTGCTTTTCCTGTAGATTTGAGGAAAAAAAAGATTGTGTATGATATGTGTGAGGTAGAGCGTTCGTACTAGTTTCCTGCATGTATTTATTTACACCGAGCGCATAATTTGCTCGGAAGAATGCTTTCGGACACTTTTATGATGCAGATGTTGCAGTCTTTATGCACACTTTACTGCCGCAGATGTTGTATCATGGAGGCATTGTGCCATAAATCATCACAGACTCTTAGAAAACATAATTGCACACACACATATATTGAGAACGCGCACAGATGCAGTCAGGAAATGTAATGATTATTGCTCTGTGATGTCTGATGAAGGCTGCAGTAGACATTTACAAAGGCAGGAACAGACTCCGGAGACTTTTCAGTTCCATGTTTCAACTTATTGGTCGGCCACAGTGGGAACCTTTCCTCAGAAAATGCCCGGGGGGGGAATCCCAGTCAGCCTGAGGTGTACATGTGTCTGCAGCCGTGTCCAAGCAGATTTACAGATTAAGGGGGAGGGGGGAAGCTGGAAAAACGCTATCATTCCAACATCAGACTCCAATTCCCAGGCTCACTTCTGAGAAATCTGACTTTTGGAGCCAAAAAAATCTTCTCAGCCCCAAAGAGAGGTGCATCTGTGGTCATCTGTGTTTTAGAGTGAATGAGGATAAGCTGCTACACTGTGTATCCAGCAGTGACAGTAGTTTAAGCCTGGATAAGTATCTCTGATCAGATATTTCTAACAAGGTTTTGAAAAAGAGGCCCATTATGTTGCTTATAATCTTGAGCTCCAGTGTTTGCTATTTTAGCCCTGCTTCAGGAAGTCTGATCTTTTAATCTCGTGATTGTAAATGGAGCAAGTATTTAAGATAAAGCTAATTCCGACTTCAACAGTTGTTGACCTCTATTGATTGAACCGCTGAATGAACAAACATACAGGGAGGAAGAGAGAGAGAGAACATGTCAGGAAAAGTAAAAGCCATTCATTCTGAACTGAGTTTGGGCTGATGCTTTCTGCTGAATCTGCTGGAGTCATTATTCCAGCGAACAGCTGTCCCTCTTGGACTTTTCTGTCAAGGAAAAAAAAAGGCGCTTTTGTGCTTTATTACCACCTGAGAATCTCATCCTTTGTGCAAAAACTCCTATAAATGTAGTTTGTTTGTTACTTTTCTCGTTGATTTCATTATTTATTATCTGCAGTTAAATTATATCATCTGTTTTACGTCAAAGTGCCAAGTTTAAAAGTCTTTTTTGCAGCTATTTACACTGCAAAAACATGGAGCTTCCTCTACTTGTGAGAGTTAAATACATGGAGTATACATCGCAGTTAATGCACAGCAGCATTTACATAGTTTGAATGCATAGGGCTGAGCTTTCTCCATGATATAGGAGGAGGTCTGAACATTAATCTGCTCATTTATCTACATATCCCACTCCAGAGTGTATGGGCTTAGCACTGCTGATGATTTACGTAGACATGTGGAGTTAAGTAAAAGTCTGCAGCCAGAGTTTCTTCCCTGCTTTTCTTCTCCTTTATACCATAAAATATTATGCAGCAGCGCCATCATTGTCACTTTCCCAAAGTGTGCAGCTACTTCAGTAGCCGTATATTTAATTTGCGCAATAATTCCGAATCCATAGGAAGCAGGTGTCGCAATATGTTTAGACAGCAGAAACGGAAGCAGTTAATTTTTTTTAATGGCACTGACATGAGAACTCTGGGGTCAAATATGTAATATAATGCAGTGGATTTTCTCAGTTTGGAGTCTCGCCCTAAACTTGAGAAGGAGAAAGATGGATTCATGTGTTTTCTTCAGTTTTAGGCCATATATGTGCTGCATGGTAGCTTTAGGGAGCAGGAAATGAGTTCATATGTAGCATGGGCCTTTCTCACTTGCATGTTGCATTGGAGGTCACTTGGATTTTAGCTGCAAAACTGTATATAATGCAAATTATGAGCCCATTTAGGAAGTTTAATGCCATCAGAGGAAGCCAAGTTTAGTAGAAGAGTGTCACTTCTTTTCCTAAGGCACAAACCATTATGTCATTGTCCTGTTATGTTTAATAAGCAACATGCAACAACTTATATGCAACCCCTATAAGTTCCCCATGTGCTTGTAGCTATGTTTGGGGGTTATGTAATGTACCCTCTGTCTGTCATCATTCAAGCAAAAGAGGCAGGGGTGAAGCTTTTTCTAAACATCCTGACATCTCTGTTTATAGATCATCATGTTATATTTATTACAAGAACCAAATTTGTGCAGGTCATCCCTAACAATGATATAGATTTAAGTTGTGCTAAATAGGTTTCAGTGATCATTTCACCTCAGAATGCAACAATCAGTTGCACTTAAACTCCTGCGGAAACTTAATACAGCCTGATGCGTGATACAGTCCTCTTTTTCATTCATGCTCTCGACCTCAGTGTCCTGATTCCACTTTTTTGCTGGCGATCTTTACCCACTTGTCTGCGGTCCAGGAAGTCCAGGGAGAGCATGACATAACATCAAGCGTGTGGGAGTCGACTCGCCATATATACATGACTCACTCCTCGTCTACCCACTCGGATTGCCTGATATTTTTTACCTAGGATTTATGTTACCTCTGAAACCTACAGCGTGATTTATCTACCTTATGAGCGCAGTCTGGAAGACCGAGTGTAGAAACTAGGACAAAACAATCAACACCCTGGAGATGGGTTTCTGAGCAACGTCGGGAGATTTGTGGAAAAAAAAAAAAAAGCTAATGACTGAAAGATGGTTTTTGCTTTAATGTAACACATCTGGCATATGCATAGTGACTTGGAATATCCAGAATGAGGGGGGGTTTAGTCGGTATTTTATATAAGCTAATGTGATTTTAGCACATTGAGGGTTTGGGACATGCTTACGCCATTTCAGAGCTGACTTTGCATGAGCTATATTGCATGTGATGTGCTTAAAACGTGGCATGTAGTGCAGACGTTGCATGCAAATCTACCTCTAAAGTCACTTTGTTTCCAGTGAGTTGGTGCACTGTTTGATTGTTTGAAAATGGAAAACTAGGGGCGCCCCGATAGCCTAACGGTTATGTCGCGTGACCCAAGTGCTAAGGCGTAGCGGCTGTCCCGGGTTCGATTCCGACCTCAGGCGTTTACTGCATGTCCTTCCCCACTCTCTCCCGTTTCCGTCTCTATCCTATCTCTAGCCTATCTAATAAAGGCATAAAAGGCCAAAAGTGAATCTTATAATAAAAAAAGGAAAACTAAGCCTTATCATATGACAAATCCAATGCTGTTCATGTTTGAGAACGTAATCCAGGACATATATAAAGAAAAAACTTCTGATATCATCCGAGAGCAACTCCTAGTCTAAAGTCCCATCTTTGAGAAACACAGCGCAAAACTCCAACCACAGCATTTCTCTCCACTGAGAACCATGTGGAGACTGAAATCTGCTGTGGTTCACCTCAGAGAAGAAGGGAGTCATGGAGATTCGGGAGAAAAAACAGAGAGAAAGAGAGAGAGAGATAGACAAGAGGAAAAAAAATAGAATTTTAGGACAGAGGGATTAGAGTAGGTTTCCACTCTGCTCTGGGTTTTGGATTTCTCACTCAATGCCTGCTTACAAGTTTAAATAAAAGTGGTCCAACACTCATGTTCAGCCTCTACACAACCTTGTTTCAGTTAACTTTTACGTCAGTTTCACTGCTTTGGCATTCAGTCAGGCCTACAACTAAAGTGTATGACATGTTTCTGGGTAAGACTGGGTTACCGAGCAGAGAATGTGCAGTCCCAGACCAAGTGGTGGCTTGAAATCTCCAAATTCTGTACATATCCATTGGTTCTGGTAATCTGACTCATTTCAACTTTGAATGAAAAGTCTTTAATACTTTAAATCCTGCAACATGTGCATTCATATTTTGCTTGTTTGGAGTCTTTGTCTTCATGGTCTTTCTTGGAGCATTACTGTGTGTTTCTTTTATAGGTGCATTACCACTAATAACTGTAAATCAGCAGAAAACAGTAAAACTACCTGCCCATTGTGAATCACTCCCACAGACAAAACAGGCATATAGTCAAAAACCATTGCTCCATAGCATGAGTAGTGGTAAAAAATCTCCATTGGCTATTCCTTAAGTACAATATAAACCATGTCAGACCATGGAGTAGTTCTATTATTTTAGCTGATACCATAAAAATGTATATTTTAAATACAATTTAAAGCTTTCTGACATCTAGTATGGTAGTGGAACAATGTTTTCACAAGTGGCTTCCTGTTTGTTTGCATTATGCATAAAATCCCATACGCAGCAGTCTGCCGGCTAAACAATCCACATCCCTGCTGATGGTTCCATGTTATTCCAGTTATTAGCAGTCTGCAACGAAAGCAAATAAGAGGAAGATGAATGGAAGTTGGTAAATGTGCATTTAAACAATGGATTTGCAAATGCTTTATGGGGAAGGAAATGCATTCGAAATTAGTTAGGGAATGTAAACATAGCTTTTTGTTTGTTTATGAGAAGATTTATGAGGTAGCACGGGAGCTCAGGTTGCACTTGATTTACTGGGAACATACTGTGTAAATGGTATAGAGGGCAGTAGGTGGAGCAGAACGGGGCCTAAAAGCAGACGGTTTTGACTGTGGTTTCATTGCAATGTTCTTGTGGGTTGGAGAGGATTTGTATTATGGAACATTGAGAGTAGCGATACCCTGATTTTCTAAAAAAAAGCCAAAAACTTGAGGTAAAGTCATGCAACTCCATATATTGTGAGCGAGACAGTGGTTTTAAAGAGACATCTAAACATGAGGGTTAGCATGCTAATGTTGTATATTATACTTTTCATGGCTATTTCATATCTCAGCATACCAAACTTGGTGCACATCTGTGAGTATTTAGACTGTCAAAAAGACAAAAGGGAGAGAAGACAGTATCATCAGCGTAACAATATAATCTACCTGTGATTAGATCTCACACAACCATCGCAACTAAAGAAAACACCGAAGCAGGAATCTGGTGCACAAAATGAAAATACTCCAATCATCTGGTAACATCTAACAGCCCATCAGCATGGGTGTCCTTCCAAATCAAAAGAGCAAAAACCATGTATTGAATATCGCGCACAACAGCTGTAGTGTATTAAGGAACATTCACACATCACATATAGCTTTTATGGTGTATAATGGTTTAGAATGGAGGCAGGATGGAGAGAGTTATTACTGGGCATAAAAAGAAGTGGACAGATGGATGGGATAATCAGCATGTTTGAGAAACAGAGGAACCTTCTAGTGGTTCAGATAAAGAATCGATTCAAAAGTCTCACTGTAGAGAAAAAAAATAATTAGGAAAATATGCAAAAGGCTTCCTCAAGCATTTACAAAACACAGACGCTGCATTGTGTGGTGTTGGCTTGTCTGTAAAAGAGGGCATAAGCTCTCCATTTATACTTATTCAGTTGCTCATTCCAATGTCGGACAGACAATCCTTCAGTTCAAATGTGTTGTACAGTGTGTTGTGTTCAATGGACACGGAGAAGACGACAAAAGGCAGAAAGTGTCAGAGCAATTAAGTATAAAGAGCCCACATAAAAGTAACCAATGATGATCCATCTTCACAAAGTTCAGGAATTGTCATCTGCACCTCTTTGAAAAGCAACACTGGAGCAGTCACAGCCACTTATGATAGCAGCCTCATAGAACCAGATGTGAAAACATGTGGGGCAAGAAAGAAAGTTGGAGAGGCACTTGCTTTCCTCTCCTCTCATCCTTTTATTTGGATTTTCCTGTTTTGTTTTGGGTTTTTTTTTTCATTTATGCAGCTTTGTACCCACGCTGAGTCGTTGTTATAAAATTCAAACCACAAACACAGAAAGATGCATCTTATTACTGCCCTCTGAAATCCCTTGAGCAACAGAAATCTGCAGAAAATTAACGGATACATTCAGATAATAACTACAACCCACGAGAGCTGGTGCAGAATTTGCTAAAATACAACCGCACAATAAATTAGTACACAAATGCACCAAAATGCAGCTCATCAAAATACCTTAGACGACAAAACACACAAGGGAATCTCAACAGGAAGTCTGACACATGTGAAATTGCCTTCAAATATAAATCTGTGCGTGTACAAAAACCCAAATTTTTCCACTAAAAACTGTTGTGTTGCAGAGTTTGCTCCTTCCCTGAGGCTCAGACACCCAAACTTAATAAAACAAACACATCTCTGCCGACTGCCTTGTTGTAACCCAAACATCAGGCTGCAAAATTAACTCTCGTGCCCAGTTTCATTAGACAGGCAAGCGTGACTCTACACTCAGAAATGTACCTTTTATATAAGGTGATCCTTGTTTGCGTGCCACGTTACACATCAAAGAAATAGCCAAGTTTCAGCCAACCATCTAACATCGGTTGACTTTGCTTAAATGTTGGCTGCAAACGAGAAGTTTCTAATGCAGAGAAAATCAAAGGATACTTTGTGCGAGTTTGTGTCACCTCTTATATTCAGCGTGTTTAAAGCTTAACCTGTTCTGTGGACATAGCAGCTATCGGATGTTTCTCCAGGAAAGACAAACAGCTAAGGATTAAACTAGTTGGTGCATGTGCGATTGATGTGTTTTCTCATTTATGTTCATCCAACATGCTGATTGCAGTTTATATTTGGAGGCTCCATGAGGCTTATTCACCATCTTAGACTTGTATTGTTCCTTACATTTCCTTATATCTCCAAGCTGTCAGTGGCAAAATTGGATGTGAGGCTATTTCTGCATCATGGCAAAACTGTCCCAACCATCATGTGATGCTCACTAGCCCAAGCATCACAAACTTTGCGAAATGACTTTTTAGTGTGATCAATCTGATTAATTCAGTGCAGGTTTATTTGTTGGGTGCCATGAATGTTTGCACAGAATTTCACGGCAATTCCATCTAATAGTTGATAAGATTTCAGTCTAGACAGATCAACATCCACAAGGCAACGATGGCTGTCAGACTAAAAGGTACCTGCAGCTGAATTGGCTGTATCATGAGTCAGACAGATTGTGTGGTATCACCCATTTACATCCATTTTCTTCCACTTATCCATGGTCGGGTCGTGGTGGCAGCCAGCTGAGAAGAGAATTCCAGCATTTTCCATTTCCTCCGATCCCAAGGTGTTTCCAGGCCAGATGAGATATCTGGCTCCCTCCAGCGAGTTCTGGATCTACCCAAGGGTCTCCTCCAAGGTGTACATACCCAGAACAACTCCCAAGGAAGGCACCCTGGAGGCATCTTAACCCAATTTCTGGACCACCCCAACTGGCTCCTTTTGAAGCCAAGGAGTAGCAACTCACCTCCAAGCAGAAGAATCTCATTCTTTCTCACAGAGCTCATGACCATAGGTGAAGGTTGGAACAGTCCAGTACAATGCCCGCAAATACTACACCTGTCCATCTTATACTCCATTGTCTAGTCACTTGTTAACAAGACCCAGAGATGTGTAAACCCCTTTGCTTTGGGTAGCAACTCACCCCCAACCCAGAGGGAGCAATCCATCAGAGAACCATGGTTCCAAGTTATGTCACATCAGCTTCAGATTTTAAGCAAATTTCGCAAAATGTAATTACTGCATACTGCATTTTAATTCAAAATCATGCAACATACTAAGTTACAGAGACACAGAACTTGACATTCTCTCACCTTTGCTGCTGCAATCCAACAGAGGTTTGGGAAACATGTAGGTATGACACATGGACGTGGCCTCTGGCTTCACCTTTATTGGTGGCGGCTTCGGTCGCGCTCCATCTCCACTGTCTGGCCTCCTGTCTGCCGCACACAACGAGTCCACATCCAACTTTCTCAGCTTCTGGCCCTTCACCGACTGAGGCTCCCTACACTTGGCGTAATTGCCCAGGTTGCGGTTGCTAGGCACCTGCAGGGTCCTGACCAGGCTGTCCAATGAGCAGTGGCAGCTCCAGGGGTTGTCATAGAGACGGAGGTAGGTAAGGCGGGGCAGCGGGAGCAGGACCTCCTCGGAGGCTGTTCTCAGTTGGTTGTGCTGGAGGAGCAGCGTGGTGAGTTGGGAGAGGCCAGTGAATGCACCGTCCTCCACCATGGTGATAACATTCTGCTGGAGATCCAGGCTCTTCAGCTGGGTAAACTGGGAGAACATGTTGTCCCGCAAAACCTGAAGGGGGAGAAAGGAACAGTTGTTTTTGTGGAACTGCTGTCAAGATGAGTTTTGAGTATGTTGTGATATTTACAGTTACTGTAACTTACATAGAATTTGTTAGTTGATTGAATTACGTCATTCATCATGCAGCAAGGTTTTTATCACAGGAGTTTAGGCATCCCGTTATAACTAGAAAATTCTACTATAGTAAGTGAATCAGCAGTGCAATCAGCATTGTAGTTAGGAGGCAAAATTAGCTTTTAGTAAAACAAATGGTTTGTATTCTTAAACACATTTCCTTTTTCCAGTTTGCCCTGTGAAACCATGGGCAGATAATGACTTCTGAATTCAGTTTTCTCTCCAGTCAATAATTAAAGCCCTAAAAACTCTTTGTATGTCAAGGTTACACATTTACGAGTTTTTTCAATGACAACAATATCTTCCCGCCTCAAAATTGCTTAGATGTAAATCTACGCTGTTGTTTCCTTTAGAAAACACAGATCTATGAAGTCCCCCACCTTTCTCCCCATCAACCCCTTCCCACTTTCTGCAGCTCAAGCACACCAGCTCACCTACGACTCTGCTCAAACACTGTAAAACTACCCAACACAACACAATGGCAAGTTGTAATATTGGAGTAATTCAGCCATTGAAACCAGAAAACCAATTCTGAAGAACAATAATCATATGGAAAGGTCAACCCTACAAGCTGATAGGATTGGTTCCTTAGGTTTGTTATGTACAAAACCCCAAAAGTCAGAATCCATGTTTTTGAGAGTGTCATCGACACACTGCAGTTTCAAATTAGAAATACTAAACCATTACGTTTACTTCTTTTTTTGCTCATAGTCTGTCTCCTAACATATAAAAACCACCATATGGACATGTTAATAAGGTTAAAAAAACAAACATTTTTTAAGTCCAAAAAACGACTAGTGATGGCCCAATCAGTGAAATATATGGACTAGGTGCATTTGCCAGAGACGCTCACAGGTTTTGCAAGACTTGCATTATACATCACACAACATTGTCAGACTATATTATATATCATATAGCCAATAGTTACTCATCCAGCACACGTGGATCAACATTAGCTTTAAGTTGGAGCCTAAATAACTTAAGCCCAATATTTTCTTTCCTTTTAACTCTTGGTATTAACTTTTCATCTCCACATACATCTTGGGCAAATATTAAGCTCTTTAGCTGAACTATGTTTACCAAGTGTCAACTTTGACTGATTTTGGTGCCATGCAGTTTAAATACAACAGATTTTTAGTGGTTTTTAGCTGGAAACAATGACCCTGTTGGGCTTTCACAAGCTTTATAGATCTAATGTAAACTACAGAGCAGGCTGGTATTTCTCTGTGCATGACCACAACTTTACAGCTTTAAACCTCTGATTACAGCTTTAATTAGCAAATTTTAAATGTTACATAATGGGCAAAATCCAACAGGGCCAACGTTACACCTAAAAATAACAGAAAATCCACTCCCTAATTATTCTCATTTTTTGCTGCTTTGATCAGTGTCTATAACTCATTAGCCTTTATTTATTACCTCATTGGCAACGCATTTTGCTTTGGTTCTCTCAACACCTGTGACACACACATCCTGTGCGCTCCCTCAAACATGCAATAACCCACTTCTACACACACACATAGCAGGAAAGTCTGTCTTTGATCTCGGCCCCAAATGAATGGTGCACAGATGCTCACTCTATCAATAAGCTAGCCGGGTTTACACTCAGCATAAGAGGTTTGAGACATTTAACTCAAAGGAAATTGATGCATTTGTTACACAAAATTCTATCAAACACTGTAATATCTGTAAATAATAATTAGTTGTGTGTTTTATCTGAGCTGGAGCAGGTTTGTGCAGGAACTTCTGCACCATGCAGGTGGAAATGTGGTTGTAAATACCTGAATCTTATTTCTTGCCAGCAGTAGATGGTGAATATCTGTGGGCCAGTCCTGCATCACAGTGGTCAGCTGCCTGTCCTGGCAGTCCAGGTACTTCTCCCCTGCCTCCATGTATTCCTTACACTCCTGAATTTGACGCCTGGAGACCCCGGCCCTGCCTCGGCCCCGAACACGTCCCCCGGAGAACTTGTCCAAGGACTTCGATCGAGGGCCTCTCCGGGGCTCAGCTGACGGGAGGAGCAGCAGGAGGACGACGGT